>JAFNEN010001083.1:0-125499 GCA_019343175.1 Oedothorax gibbosus | reverse complement strand
ATGTTCTTAAAATTTAGCCAAAAGTTTGTGATAAGGTTTTGTGTAAAATTTTTTACCATATTTTGGCCTAGCATGCCGGACCCACCAAGCCCCAAAAATAAAAAAAAAAATAAAAAATTTTTTTCCGTTTTTTTACTTTTTTATTGACCTGAAAAGGGTTTTTTTTTTCCCCTGACTTAAAATCGAAATTGAGCTACACTTTGGGGCTATTGGCAACTGGACTCGTAAATTGTGTACCGAGGTACAAAAATCATTTGACGAGGCCGACATCTGAGCGGAACCAAAAGTAATATCATAGCCTGTATATCAAAAAAATTAAACAATCTTCAACAACAAAACAACATCCGTAATTATTAAACTAAGCTTATTTTAACAGAAGAATGCAACAACTATCAAACTAAATTTTTTCAGGCACTACAGTCAGCTGAAATATATTTTGTCGCACCAAAGATTGAAAAATAACACAATTAAAATATAATATTTAACATTCTTCAAATTTGACCGTCATGTAATGGAAGAAGGTAGTATGTTTTTTTCTCCCCTCCCCATCCGGGCCCATCTGCATAATAAATTTGTTAAATAAAATCTTAAGCCCATTAGGTTTAAACTTTCTTTTTGTGTGAGACTCACGATGTATTTTTAAAATTTTAAGTTAAGGAAAATGGCGGGATAAGAACAATAACAAATGCGTTGCCCTAATACAGACTAATTCTTATGTGCACTACTAATATACAGTTCGAATCGTTTTTTAAGTCCATGCGAACAATGGGTAATCTTTTAATAGCTAATAAATAATACTTATTTGAAAAAATAAAGTAAAATAGCAATACATACCGCCTGCTGCACCTTGCACTGAAAATGTATGCAAAAATGAAAACTTAATTATAATTATTTTTTTTAAATATTCTTTTACAAAAATGTGAAACAAATATTTATCATTTAAAGAAAGTTAAACAAAGACCCTAAATAAGGGACATATTTATGTTCGCTGACAGTAAAAGATTTATGACCGAAAACTGCAATATCCAAATTCGGCGTTCAATTGGTCTTTCGCAACATTAACACCTTCCAGGTGCGAATATTGCTTATATATTGATTAACTGATGTCCTAAACTGCTTTTGTATTAACCCTTTAACTTCTAAAAAGGCCGTATTAGTAAGGATTCGATAATGCTATTCCTATAAAAAGTAACGTTGCAACAAAGTGCTAATTGCTGTCTAAAAAACTTCATAGCTTAATTTTTTTATCATTTAAAAGTTTCTAAGCCAAATTTATACCGATATTATAATTACTACTGAACTGATATTGTGTAACTCGATAGATTAATCATAAATTATGTATAAAAGATTACATACTTTGCTGTCCTTGCATGCCAGATCCTCCAAGGGCTCCTAAAGAAAAATAAAATTATACAGTTTTATCTGTAGTGTAGAAAGGGTCGGTTTTGTTTGGTGATTTAACGTCGCACTGAGTTACACGTTGGTTGTTGTCCATTAGCCTTGTTAATTGTGTACCTACGTCAAGTGACAAAGCTAACGTTTGAGGTTAAACCTTACGTAACCGTAAAGCCTGTATCAGCCTCCATATTTGACCAATCGGAAGAGCTGAGGAGCCCAGTCGGTAAAGGCGTTCGCCTTGCATGCGATAGGTCCCAGATTCGGGTCCGTACATCGTGAAAATAACTGCCGACCTATTAACGGCCGATGCAGCCAAAAATGTCCTGTGTCCCGCATAATACCCCGTATGGTGGGAGTGCACGTTAAATATTTTTCAAAGTCCTGACGCTACGTATGATGTCGTCCTTAAGGGTACAGTGGACTTTGAAAAACTTTTTTTTCAGTTTTAATGCAAATACTCTAAAATTTTTACTGGTTATTTATAATACTTCATTAAAACAGTAAAAAAAGTTTCATTTTAAAATAATAAAAACTTTTTATTTTATTCAAAAAAATTATAATTTTTTTTAAAAATTTTTAAAATGTTCCATGCGCAAATTTTTTTTTTAAAAAGTAACATTTTTTTGCATTTTTAGGTGCGTAATATATATCTTTATAACATTTTGCATATTTAAAATTACTAACAAATTAATTTTTTCAAAAAATGTGAATATGTTTACATTTTCGTTTAAAAAAATTGAAAAATACTCATATTTCCAAGCAATAGCTATAATACCAAAAATACCATTTAACTTTCATACATAAAATATGCAAAAATGAGTTTCAATAAGTGTAACGACCAATTACAAAAAGTTTCAAGATTCTAATCGAAAAACTAATGCGCATGGAACATTTTGAATTACAGTCTACGACTAAAATTAACATTCTGAGAAAAACACACTTTTGTTAGAGATGTGTTTATTAAAGCTTTTGGTGGGAAAAAATAGGTTAAACAGGTCAAAATTGGATAATTATGTATTTAAATTAATAAATTTGAGCTTATAAATGCAAATGTATGTATAAGTTGACATGTATAACGTATATAAAAATATGGAAAAAGTATCAGTTACCGACAAAAGTTTAGAATACTTTTCGATCAATCTGAACTCACAGTAACCTTCACACTACTCAACTCGCATTGAAATGTAAAATTAAATAGAAAATAAACATAATGTTATGCACTTGGTTTTTATATTGTTATCCAAATGATTGGTAACTGGTGAGTTCACTCTATCACAACCACTAAAAAGCACCAGCTGCATAATCTAACTCAACAGTTTTTTTCTGATACTTTTTTTGGTTTCTTAGAGATTTGTATGCCATTGTCGACTTTCTCTTGTTTTGTGTCACCCTTCGCTGTTCTTTTCTGTGAGCAAGCAGCGAGTTTGAGGGTGACAGAATGTCGCTTGCAGAAAGAGTTGCCACGTATCCAAGGTTATACTCTTTTACAGCAGCTGTAATACCTATCTCTAACCTCTTTCTTGACACAAAGACATCCTTTGGGCACTTTCGCCATATGCAACTATGCAGACTCTCATTGTTGTTTTGAGTCTTAGCTGCAGTGCACCTTTTAAGAATTTCATCCGAGGCGAGTCGCTGGTACACTGGCATGACTTTTTCCACAACTTCTTTTGACAAGGTTGTCTTCATGCACTTATGACTTTTTGGTTTTTGACCGTGGGCGAGAGCTCTCTTAAAAAAACACCAAGAATCTTTCCCAATAGGGCATTTGAAATGTTGCGGTTTGATATCCGTCGACATACAGTGATACAGCGTGGCAAAAATAGAAGATTTCATTCGATCGACGTCAGGCGCATTATCTTTGATGGCTTTTCGATAAAAGTTTTGCAATTTTAGAATTGTGGTCTCCTTCAAACTACCAGCCTTTCTTCCGCCTAACGTCACTTTCTTTACTCGCCACTCCTTGACTTTATTTCGCAATGCAGTGCCAAGTCGTTTGGAAACATGGTTGATACATTTTCTTTTGTAATCACTTTAGAACCGTACACTTGTTCGTCACACAAATGTTGAAAGGTTTTTGAATCACCGTCAGAAAGGGCAGACGTGTAGCGAAATCCACATTCTGCAATGGATCTTTTCCACATAAGAAGAGCAGCATGACACTCCATACCGCCTGAAGAGCCATCATAGTTCTTCTCGCAGCTATCTTTATGACCATCGTACCAAATATGATACTCGGGAGAGTTTGAAGAGAGATCCCGGGCTGCTACAGTACATTCTTGACAATACTTCGACAGTACTTCAAAGTCAACAACAAGACCTGTGGAGATATCGATCACACAACCAATTCCTAAGTTTGAAGTATAACCGCGTTTTTGCCATGATCCGTCGTATGACACACTTATATCGAGCACATTTTGTGTTTGCAATGCAGGATTAGCCTTGATGTGGGCATTTCGGACAGCTTGACGCGAGATCTGAAGCATTTCAGTTTTCACATTTTGGTTCCGAATACATATGGAATTTAAACATTTTGAAAAAGTTTTTTTGTCCATTGACGGAGTACCAAGTACCATTGAAAAAGTTTCTAGCGCAGCATGGCCTCGTCCAATTGCTAGAAAATATTCTACCATTTTATTATTAACTTGAAAGGTCTTGCTATTTTCTTCACGCTCGCTGGTAAACACTGAACCAAAATCCTTCTTGCATGCTTCACATATTAGGCCAATTTTTGTAGCACAACCCAGGGATAAAGTTTGAGAAACTTTCAAAGACATTCCCTGACAGTCAGGGCACGGAATGTTCTGCAGTAATTTAGACCACAAAGATTTACACATTATAATGTAATCATTATCTTTGCTCACTAAATTTGTTTCATTAGATCAGTCCAATAAAGTTTCTGGCGAACGTACTGCTGCCCATCGCTTCTTAGCATTTTCAGATTTTACGGTCCGGCTTTTTTTCGGACGCCCTTTAGGCTTCCTGTAGCGAGAACTAATCTTATTCATAATTGAAGAAAGTTCAATAAAAAATATAAAGTTTAAGTACTCTGACCTTCTAAAAAGAAGTTCACAACCTTCAGCAAAAAGAAACAGTAATAAAAACGAAACTAGATTTGAAAAACTATAAACTTCGAATTTCGCTAAAAAAAAAAGCATGCATTCGATTTATAAAAACATAAACAAACGCCCAAATGAAAGTAGAAGTTGAAGTAGGTTGATCTTTCATCCAAGTAGAATGAAAACTGTAAAAAGAAATGAAAGGCTAGAATATAGCAGACGAAAATACAGTTTATGCAGCTGTGAAAAACGTAAACAAGTGGGCGTGGCCTAACAAATCGAAACTTAAAAACAGTGATTATACATTCAAAAAATGAGATAATAAAAAAAATATTTTTGTAGGTGATAGCTAGTAAACTGATAGTTATTTTTAGTGAAAAAAAATAATCATAAATTTGATGAATTTTCGCCCTTTTGAAAGTCCACTGTACCCTTAAAAGTTGCATTGGGTGCCTACTCGGTGTCGGCTCGTCACCTGACTGTGGTTCTAAATTAAGACGTCCGTGGCCAATAGCCCTCGTGTATAGCTCTAGTGAGACGATAATTCAAACTAACCCTAACCCATACAAATGGATGCAAATAGCTACCTTACGTTAAATTTTCAATTTCGCCAAAAGCCGCCAATGCCAAAATTCAATCGGCCATTATATCATCTGCACCAAATTTCCAGTTTCATAAACATAAAATACATACGCTATACGTAGAGAGAGAATCGACATTTCTTCAAAGTATTACTTATATCTAGAATAGTTATCGCATTTACTGTCATCATATATTGTAGCAATATCTTCATTTCTTACCATTTGTAAACATTAATTAAATTAAATTCGGAAGAAAAAAAATCAAAAGATTTAAATTCTATAAATAAAATAATGATATTCAAATACCAATCCTACAAATTAAACGCACGTGCTCTGACGTGTTTATACTTAATTTTCGCTCACGCTGAACGCGCTGAAATATTTTTCAAATTAGAATACGAAATCTATAAATTAAAAGTTCATAACAATGCTATTCTTATGGAGAAATCGGCTCACAATTTGCCTTCCTACACCCGTTCGGGTTCGAATTTCGAAAAATCGCTACTTAAATGACGCCTGCGATATAAAAAGAATATTTTCCTAAAATTTGGTAGCTCTACCTCCAGTAGTTTGGGCTGGGCGTTGATACGTGGGTGAATCAGTCAGTGAATCAGTCAGTCAGGACTTTGTCTTTTATATATATAGATGGCAGATAAATATATGATTTTTTATTTGTATGACGTAAAATATTTATTCTACGGTACAAATAAAATCAATAGTTTCAGTTTTCGAATATTCTAAATAATATATCGTTACCAACTGATAAATAAGCACCATATTTTATTTCGAAAAAGTGGACCATAGTGTTTTTGTGATAACAATTTTAACCATTTAGTTTTTAAAGATTTTCATAAAACTATATCTATTATTAATAATTATTAAAAAAATAATTTATAAAAACCTCAATTCTTACCACTTTCTCCAACTTGCACTAAAAATATTTGCAAAAGATTAAAATTACTATATATTTTTTAATTGCAATATAAATTGTTTTGAAAAATATTAATCACTTTAATAAACATTAAACAAAGATTGTATTTATTTGACATTTTTTTTGCTAACAGTATACGACATCGAGTATCCAAACTGCAATTGTAAAATCCGTAAGCTATTTCCATATTTGCGTGCGAATATTGTTGGTTATGATGATTCATTATCTTAAACTGCTATTGTATTTATCTTTAAAGTAAAAATCTCATTGCCTGATTTTTTTAATCATCTGGAAAGAGTCCGGTATAAATTGATTCGGATAATGAGAGTATTACTGTACTGATATTGTATGTCTCGTTATATTTAGCCACAGCTTGTGATAAGGTTTTGTGTAAAAGTTTACATATTTTGTTGTCCTAGCATGCCGGATCCACCAAGTCCTAAATAAAATAAAAATACATTTATCGTTATATACATTTTATTGACCTGCAGAGGTTTTTTCTGCTGACTTAAAATCGCACTTGAGACGTTTGCTTTTGGCAACTGGACTCGTAAATTGTGTACCGAGGTACAAAACTCATTTGACGAGGCCGACATCTGGACGGAACCCAAAGTAATATCATAGCCTGTATATCAAAAAATGAAACCATCTTCAACAACAAAACAACATCCGTAATTATTAAACTAAGCTTATTTTAACAGAAGAATGCAACAACTATCAAACTAAATTTTATCAGGCACTACTGTCAGCTGAAATATATTTTGTCGCACCAAAGATTAAAAAAAAACACAATTAAAATATAATATTTAACATTCTTCAAATTTGACCGTCATGTAATGGAAGAAGGTAGTATGTTTTTTTCTCACCTCCCCATCCGGGCCCACCTGCATAATAAATTTGTTAAATAAAATCTTAAGCCCATTAGGTTTAAACTTTCTTTTTGTGTGAGACTCACGATGTATTTTTAAAATTTTAAGTTAAGGAAAATGGCGGAATAAGAACAATAACAAATGCGTTGCCCTAATACAGACTAATTCTTATGTGCATTACTAACATACAGTTCGAATCGTTTTTTAAGTCCATGCGAACAATGGGTAATCTTTTAATAGCTAATAAATAATATTTATTTGAAAAAAATAAAGTAAATAACAATACATACCGCCAGCTCCACCTTGCACTGAAAATGTATTCAAAAATGAAAACTTAATTATTATTATTTTGTTTTAAATATTCTATTACAAAAATGTGAAACAAATATTTATCATTTAACGAAAGTTAAACAAAGACCCTAAATAAGGGACATATTTATGTTCGCTGACAGTAGAAGATTTATGACCCAAAACTGCAATATCCAAATTCCAGCGTTCAATTGGTCTTTCGCAACATTAACACCTTCCAGGTGCGAATATTGCTTGTATATTGATTAACTGATGTCCTAAACTGCTTTTGTATTAACCATTTAACTTCTAAAAAGGCCGTATTAGTAAGGATTCGATAATGCTATTCCTATAAAAAGTAACGCTGCAACAAAGTGCTAATGTGGTGAAAGTGTTAATTGCTGTCTAAAAAATTTCATTGCTTAATTTTTTTTTATCATTTAAAAGTTTCTAAGCCAAATTTATACCGATATTAGAATTACTACTGAACTGATATTGTGTAACTCGATAGATTAATCATAAATTATGTATAAAAGATTACATACTTTGCTGTCCTTGCATGCCAGATCCTCCAAGGGCTCCTAAATAAAAATAAAATTATACATAGTTTTATCTGTAGTGTAGAAAGGGGCGGTTTTGTTTGGTGATTTAACGTCGCACTGAGTTACACGTTGGTTGTTGTCCATTAGCCTTGTTAATTTTGTACCTACGTCAAGTGACAAAGCTAACGTTTGAGGTTGAACTTTACGTAACCGTATAGCCAGTATCAGCCTCCATATTCGACCAATCGGAAGAGTTGAGGAGCCCAGTCGGTAAAGGCGTTCGCCTTGCATGCGATAGGTCCAAGATTCGGGTCCGGACATCGTGAAAATAACTGCCGACCTATTAACGGCCGATGCAGCCAAAAATGTTCTGTGTCCCGCATAATACCCCGTATGGTGGGAGTGCACGTTAAGTATTTTTCACAAAGTCCGGACGCTACGTACGATGTCGTCCTTAAAAGTTGCAGTGTGTGCCTACTCGGTGTCGGCTCGTCACCTGACTGTGGTTCTAAATTAAGACGTCTGTGGCCAATAGCCCTCGTGTATAGCTCTAGTGAGACGATAATTCAAACTAACCCTAATTCATACAAATGGATGCAAATAGCTACCTTACGTTAAATTTTCAACTTCGCCAAAAGCCGCCAATGCCAAAATTCAATCGGCCATTATATCATGTGCACCAAATTTCCAGTTTCATAAACATAAAATACATACGCTATACGTAGAGAGAAAAATGACATTTCTTTAAAGTATTCCTTATATCTAGAATAGTTATCGCCTTTACTGTCATCAGATATTGTAGCAATATCTTCATTTCTTACCATTTGTAAATATTAATTAAATTAAATTCGGTAACAAAAAGAATCAAAAGATTTAAATTCTGTATAAATAAAATAAAATAATGATATTCAAATACCAATCCTACAAATTAAACTCACGTGCTCTAACGTGTTTATACTTAATTTTCGCTCACGCTGAACGCGCTGAAATATTTTTCAAATTAGAAAACGAAATCTATAAATTAAAAGTTCATAACAATGCTATTCTTATGGAGAAATCGGCTCACATTTGCCTTCCTACACCCGTTCGGGTTCGAATTTCGAAAAATCGCTTCTTAAATGACGCCTACGATATAAAAAGAAAAGTTTCCTAAAGTTTGGTAGCTCTACCTCCAGTAGTTTGGGCTGGGCGTTGATACGTGGGTGAGTCAGTGAATCAGTCAGTCAGGACTTTGTCTTTTATATATATATATATATCGATGGCAGAAAAATATATGATTTTTTATTTGTATAAAGTAAAATATTTATTCTACGGTACAAATAAAATCAATTTAAAACCAGTATGAAATCATACTGGAAATTTTTAGGCCGGTATATTAAAACCATACTGGAAAAGTGACTCGATACTGGAAAATTATAAAACTTGTATGTGGCCATATATATGAAAACTTTCTTTATAATGGAAAATGTTAAATCTGTATTAACACCATACACCATCCCATTTATGAGTGAAAGTGTTTATTAGCATATTATGTATATTCCAAGAGAGCAAAAAGGAGAAAAATGAGAAATATTATATTGTCATGAAAGTAGATATAATATGTGAATATTGGAATATTAAAAACAACTATTTTTGCGAATAGAATAATAAAACACACAAGTTTTAAGAAAGACTAAAAAAATATTTTTATCTAATGCAATCTTGATTAAAAATTGTAACTTATAGTGTAAAGCAGGAGGGGGGGGGGGGGCAGGGGGGAATCTACCCCTACCAAAATGGTTCATCCTTAATGCTGAATTTTCAGTGCAAAAAATTCCCAAAAATAATGATAAAACAACTAACTCTATCACTAAATTACTTAATAATAGTTTAAGTACATAACAATAAAAAAATTCCCAGTAAAATATCTTGGTCAAATTATCTAACTTCTATAATTAATTAATGGGCATGTTTCATATCTTGAGTGGCAACAGAAATGCTGAATAAAAATACATTCTACATATTACATAAAAATACATTCGATTAGTCAATCAATGTTGCGGGAACAGAGTACTACTTTCAGCACTGATAGGACACATAGCAAGAATGAAAGCTAAAAGGAAATACAAGAAATTGAAACAAACCAATTATCAAATTTCAATAATTACTATTTTTTTAATAATTATAATTTTAGAATTCTTGCTTTCCAAAAAATGAAAATAATTAGGAAGAAAAATCAACACGTGGGTATTATATCGTTCATAAGCCTACTGATGTAAATATGCCTAATTCCGAGATTAAATTTTAATAATTTAAGACTACTGTAATTTTAAAATTCACACGTTGAAAAAATAATAATGAAATTTTGAATGAAATCGTCACGTGTTGATCGCATCGTTCTTAAGCCTAATAATGGAAATTTGCAAATTTAGAGCCAACCCATTCAATTGCTAGAACTTATTTATTTTATAAATCTGTTATTCCTAACTATCTTTTCATAACAATTTCTAGCTTTTATATATTTTATAGCAGTTGTCATGTGTGAGTTAATTTATTTGTCACGTGTAATACATTTGTTAGACAGGGAAGTAAACGAGTGAATGCTTATCGATTGATTGATTCGTTTAACGAATATATAATTCTTAAATAAAACCGAGTTTTTAAATAATCATTCCTTAAAAATATTTTCTAAAATTCAAATTTTTCCTTGATAGCTTAAAAAGTGGAATACAAAATCGTATTTTGTTTTCGTTGTTTATGCTCGTTTTAAATGTACAAGGCAATGTAGTCTACTATATGTATGTATACACCGCAAGTACAATGTATATTTTGTAATTAACTACATGAATAATGTTAATTACAAATCAGAAATTCATGTAAGCTGTCGATTGTAAAATGAAAGTAACGAGTTTCGTTTTTCGTGAAATTTACTTTGAAAGCAATTCCTTTAACTAAAAACTGTTATTTTTGAAATAATATAATACTATGGCATTAGCGCAATAAATCACAACTATTCTATTTAGTCTATTGTGTTTTTCAATTGAACATAAAATAGTTTATCTTGAGTTATAGCTTTATTCGGATGGGCTCACATTCCGTAATATCCTTGGTACTGGGTAGTCAAAAATCACCAAAATATCGAATTTCCAATTTCGGTTAGCCTCTGGACCTTGGCCTTCGGACATCTGAAGCTTTCGAATGATATCAAATTTTTTATCAAATTCCATCTGGAACCGGGTAAAATTAATAAATTAAAAAACACTATTTTAGTTTTGGTTTCGTTTTTAGTAATAGTTTTCTTTATAAATCTGGATTTTTTAAAAATAACTAGTACATAATTGGAATATTCATGTTAGAAGTTAGTTAACTGTAACTGTGACTACTGTATATGTTTATTATCGCGTGTATTTATTTATTTCACGTGCGATATTTATTATTTTCACGTGCGATATTTTTTAATTGCGATCTTTCTCATCCATTTCAAAATCGATTTCATTATTTTATACAAATATGGTCAGACAAAAAGCATTTGGTAAGAAGAAATTCAAACCAAATCAACACCGGAATTCTTCTGTGCAATACGAAAATTATTTGCTAGAACAAGAAATTTGCAGTGCGTCGAAAAAAAAAGATAGAAGTGCCACAACAGAGTGTGAACAGCCTATCAAAAGTGACATGAGTGATAACAGAGTTATCATTGAAGTTGGTATTTTATCCTCATTTATCAACAAATTTGTGAAGTGTAAGCTTTGTGATACTACAGGTAAAATTGTTATCGAAGAAGTTGTAGGGAGTCGAAAAGGACTGGCTTCCAATATTCTTATAACGTGCAATTTTTGTAATAATGCTTCAAGCACCATGTCGTCATCGCAAACTAACAATACTTATGATGTGAATGTGCGTCTTGTGTATGGCATGCGCTGTATCGGGCAGGCAAAAAATGCTGCAGAGACCCTTCTTGGTATTCTCAACTTGCCGCCTCCACCGACCAAGTTTGCGAGCTACTACGAGAAACTACTTGATGGCGTGAAAGCTGTTTCGGAACAGTCTATGCTGTCTGCAGTGGAAGAAACTGTTCATCTCAACGAAGGTAACATGGATATTTCTGGTGCTTTTGATGGCACTTGGCAGAAGAGAGGATACATACTTCAAAAAATGGTGTTGCCA
This sequence comes from Oedothorax gibbosus, assembly GCA_019343175.1. Taxonomy (NCBI): domain Eukaryota; kingdom Metazoa; phylum Arthropoda; class Arachnida; order Araneae; family Linyphiidae; genus Oedothorax; species Oedothorax gibbosus. The sequence continues at coordinate 113,685 of JAFNEN010001083.1, read as the reverse complement.
TCGTGACTTCTCTCGAAGGTAACCTGTTGGAAACCTGGACGGAAACCTGTTGTGCCTAGGGTGCCTGGATAAATAGTAAGTACTATACAGAGTGGCGACACCGAGCTTCCCTGCCGATTGCAGGCAAGCATCTGCAATCTCATTGGCCGATCGGCTGTGCTCCATTTCCGTTTTCCACTTTTTCGACCACTGTATTTTTTCTCCATAGCGCGTTGGTTGAAATTATGAGTGTTCTATGTTAATCTGCTTCATCTGCAAAATTTTAGGTATGTTTAACTTTTATATTATATATTATGAATAAGGAATTGTCTGAGCTACATTTTGCACTAAGTATTTTTTGTATTTAGCAAGTTTTAAGGTGTGTATTTTTTGTTTCTTTAGAATTTTTCCAACTTGCATTGTATATTTTATCGAGTTTTCGTTAATAATAATCCTAATAATTGTAATTTTAAGTACAGTTTATTATAGTATTATATTCAATGAATGATTATGAATTCGTAAAAGCTAAAAATAGTTGTTATTTTAAGTGAAATAGGCAATTTTTGGAATTTGCGTGCAGACGATATTTGGCCACGTTTTGGCGCGAGTTGGCTCCAAGTGTTGGCGCTCTTCTGAAAGGTCAACAAATGAAAGTCTGTTACGGCATTGAGTGTTATTCCGGAATGTACTATTTTTTGTATTTTAAAACTTATTTAACGCATATTTTATAAAACGCATTATACCCCGCATTATATAACGCATATACCCCGCAGCATATCTTTGGCTGCCCAGCAATTCAAGCCAGGTTCTTCAGGATTGGCTTTGAAGAGACAGAAATTTTAATTATCTCCGAAGATACAGAAGAAATAGCGAAAGCTGTCTACGACAGCTTCGGATCCATCTAGTTTTTGCACATATCATGGACACGACAACAACAACAACGCATATTTTATTGTAAGTAAAGGTTGAAAGAAAAGTTAAGGTTGTTCCTAAAATCTATTTTGTGATTTTAAGTGTTAACATTACATTATTAGAACTATATGTTATTCTAACTACTTAAATAAATAGAAGTAGTTGTGACGGACCTGCTTGGTTGCAGGGCCGGATTTCTAAATAGGCTAAGTAGGCTGTAGCCTAGAGATTCGAATTTTCGGGGGCGGCAATTTGGTATTAGTACATTCATAAACCTGTCACAAATTCCCTTTCTTTTCAAACGATTTCAAAGAATTTTGAAGATGGAACATTATTTTAAAAACGATCTTATGATGGCAAAGTCAAATATTTATTTTTTAAATCAAACATGTGGGCTCTACAAGTATCTTAACTGATTAAAATAAATATTTTTTGTTATTTTCAATAAATTTATTATTCATGAATAGCAATGTTGGAGTATTTTTATGGTTATTATAATGTAACTTAAGACTTTTTTTTTAATTATTAAAGATACTTTAAGTGTTTAATAATTATATCCATGCATCTCTTTTCACTTTAAGATACAACATAAAAAGTAACATGCAATACGATTTTTTTAAAGGTGAGTTTATTATTAAGTGCTTCATAGCCATTACAGTAGCCCTTATTAATTTTAAAATCATAAGTTTAGATATGGTATATTGTTCTAAAGTAATTTAAAATGCACTTGACTTCATAATGAAATTCACAAATATATAAAGAAGTCCTAAAAAATAAATTATTTAGCCTAGAATGAATACCTATTTTTTTACTTCATAAATTCCAAGCAAAACCTTTTTAAAATTGAATGAATTATTTACTTTATAGCGATTATTCTTCTCAATACAGTTTTTAAATATATTAAAATAAACCTTTAAAACTATCCTAATTTGTTTTAGATGTAGGCGTTTTTTTATTGTTAAAATCTGATATCTCCAAAAATCGTATATGGATGTAAAGTTAAGTTTTAAAATAAAAGGAAATGTATAAATACAAATTATTGAAAATCCAAAGTTTTTCAAACTGTTTTGTTAGAAACAAGAGAAAAAATCAATGTTATACACAACAAAATTTTCTAAAAAAAAAAAAAAAAAAAGCGCTAAGCTTTTTCTTTAAGTTGAAATCGAGTACTATCCAAAAGAATTCGATACAAATTTCCCCCGTCAGGATCCCGAGCGAAAATAACTTCAGTTTCGGTTTAGCTTTGGCACCGTTAAAAGCGATAACGATTGTAGGTCGGCACGAACCGGGCAAGAGCGGGGAGAGCCGGTTGCCAGTCACTCCTCAGTGTCGCCACTCTTGTATACTTGTACGAAGTACATGTTCGTTCTTTTATTGAAGCTCTCTAGTTGTGCCTCATGAGTGTCAAGCTAACTATTCTGGTACAAGTGGAGGGATGGAAGTTTATGGTGTCATGAAGATCTACGAAAGGTCGGAACATTCTAGATTTGTCCGGTATACGAATTACCTTGGCGATGATGATTCGAAGGCCTACGACACTGTTGCCGCAGCTGAAGTATATGGGAATGACGTTTCGATAAACAAACTGGAATGCATAGGACACGTCCAGAAGCGGATGGGAACACATCTGAGGAGTGTAGTAAAAGACTACAAGGAAGCAGAAGCTGTCGGATGGCAAGTCTCTTGGCGGAAGAAACCGGCTGACTAAAGAAGAGATCGATGCTTTCCAACGGTATTATGGGAAAGCCATCAGAGATAACGTCAATAAAGATGCAACTACAATGAGCAGAGCCGTGTGGGCAATCTATTTCCACAAACTTTCTACCGACGATCATCCACAGCATGGACTTTGTCCGACTGATGAAGAGGCGTGGTGCAAATACCAAAAAGCCCTCCTTCATGGCGGACTCAGCTACAGCCACAAAAAGAGTTTGCCTGAACCAGTTATGCTGGCAATCAAACCTGTGTTTCGTGCATTGTCGAAGAAAGAACTTCTAGAAAAGTGTCTTCATGGGAGAACGCAAAACCCAAATGAGAGTTTCAATAAATGTGTGTGGCATCGACTACCAAAGACGACTTTTGCAGGAATTGCTGCTCTAGAAATCGGTGTGAGAGATGCAGTAATATGCTTCAACGACGGCTCAAGTAATCGCAAATTAGTGCTAGAAAAATTAGGCATTCTACCGGGCTACAACATTTTGCAGTGTTTCAAGCGGATTGACAGGCGTCGAGTTGCCGAAGCTGAACGAATTTTTAAAAGCAATACTAAAGAGGCCAGGAAGCAAAAAAAGCATCAGCAAAGGGTTTTGGAGACAGTCGCAAAAAAAAGACACATCACTCTATGGAAGTGGAATATACTAAAATTTCCGAATATAGGTGAATATTGCTAGCATTTTCTATTTTTGCCGTTTTCACAAATTGTCAGTTTTTCAACTTTCGGTGCGCACGACGCAAAATTTATCAAAGATATTAACTTCAAAATTTGTATGTAGTTATATCTATCTCTAATCATTATGTTATAGCAAAAAATAGTATTTTTGTAATTTTTTTTACGGGATATTATATAGCAAAAAAATTATGATTTTTCAGAAATTATGTAATTTTAATGCCAAAACTTAAAAAATATTTTCTTCTTCCATAAAAATTTATAATGAATATAAAGTTTCAACTATTGTTGTTACAAACATGTGCAGAAAAGTTAATTATAATGATAATTTTTTTCTTCGTGCGCAGCGCACCTTAACCAGAGTCACTTTGTGAAAACCGATAAAAACAGATGTTTAAATAATTCCTTTTAAAATAAATTAGTACTTAATTTATACAATTATTTATACAATTAATTTATACAATTAATTTATACTTATTCAACTAATTTTTTTTTATGAATTATTTATTTAATATATTCAAACAATCTGCATAACAAAAATTATTTTAATTAAATAAATATTAAATGTGTGATGCAGCTTTTAATAAGCCCTTCCATTTTGCAAATTTTCCTTTTCGCAGACTACCCAGTTCCTTTAAGCATTTATCTTGTTTTAAAATTCTTTTGTGTTCAAAAGCTTATACATATTCGCTGTGTTTCAGTTGAATCACTTTGCACACTGTTCATTACTATGATACCCAAAAGAAAAAAAGGAACTGTTTTATTTTTAAGAATGAAAAACAAATCCAAATGCTAAGGGCTACTCCTGAGCTTCATTGTGCAAATAACTTTCACTTAGCATAGTATGTGTTTTGTTTGGGTTTACTGATACACAAAAATCAGCTATAAAAAATTTTAAATATCGAAACAAGTAAAACATAAAATAATTAAAAGGAAAACAAATAAATTATATATTATCACAAATATTGCAAGTGACTGTAACCGTAACACTTCATGTTGTTTTGTTTACTTTTCCTTCAGTGGAGCAGGAGCACGCCGTTTTACTTTTTATTTTTTAAAGTATCAAAAAAGAAGAATAAAGTCCAAAATCAGGTAAGTTATTGCTTTTACAACCTTTTGGTTAATTCCTAGTTTCGGTATACGGTGACTTTTTATTTCTCGCCAAACTTGTTGGCGAGAAAACATCGCGTAGCTACGCGTGTTTAGACGATGCTACTCGGAAACTGTGAAGTCAAGCAACTGTGTTAACAGATTGGAATTATTTATCGCGTTTTTTTTTGTCGCCAACGTTCCGAAAAAGTCGCCGTATACCGAAACTAGGATTTAACCAACCTTTTTATTGTAAGCTGATTGTATTTAAATTCCATTGTCATTATATGTTATATTATATTGCATATCCCATTAGTTCCGGATTTATAATATTTTGTGGGTACTAATTGCCAATGAGATGTGTTTATGAATGCTTTTTTTTAATGTAAAATAAATTCTGTAAAATAAACTTTGGAAATTGTAACAGAATGTTGCAAAACATTTATTGCCATAACTTTATTGAACAGAATACTGGGTTGACTAGGAATTCGTTATGTTCTAATTTTTACACTCAATACTTCCATTTGGTGAGCATAAAAGTTGATTATAATATAAGACATACAGTACTAGAATGGTGTGTTGAAACCTCAATATAAACGTTTCGTCATGTGTTACATGTATTATTTATCTCTCTCTCTATATATATTTATATATAAAGAACAATGTCCTGATGGACTGATTCGTTCACGTTTCAACGTCCAGCCAAAACTATAGAGGTATAGAACCAATTTTTAGGAAATGACTTTTGTACTGATGGCGTCATTTAAGAAGCGATTTTTCGAAATTCAAAGCCAAACGGGTTTAAGAGTGCAAAACGTCAACCGATTTCTCCATAGGAATAGCACATTGAGCATTGTTTTAAGATATACTTCTCCGAAATGTAAATTCTCTCTACATATAGCATGTTTGTGCAAATTAGCAGCAGCAGGGGAACTTTGCAACTGTTTTTTTTATCCTTGATTGTATCCTGAGCCATTTTTTGTTTCTTTATGAAACTGGTATAATTTAGTACAGCTATGCAATGGCCTATCCACTTCTGGCATTGGTGGCTTTTGGCAAGTTGGAAATTTAACGTGCCTACGGTTTGTTGTATCGAGTTATATGGATTAGGGTTAGTTTGAATTATCGTCACACTAGATCTACACAAGAGCTATTGGTGACGTGCGTCATAGTTTAGAACCACAGTCAAGTGACCAGACGACACCTGAGTTGGCACTAAACAAAACTGCTAACTACATTGTATGCAGCTTCGGGGCTTTAGAGGATATTTATTGTACCCATCCTTGACACTGGGTATTATTTGTTGGCATTATTTTGCCTGCACCGTGGTCATTTTATAAGTCGGCCGTCCACATGCAAGGCGAACACTTTAACCGACTGGGCTTCCCAGACCAATCGAGTTGCATGAAATATGCAGTATAATGTTTACCACATTTGGGCATATTCGTGGCTTGGCAACTTAATGCAAATCGACAAATCGAGACAGGCTGTTATATCATAGCTGTTCGGGCAAGTTTAACAGGAGCCTATATGACAGCCCTCTAACACCTGGAATCGGACACCACTCATGCTGATATCAGAATGTGAAGTGATTATAATATCCTGATGGGGTGCTGATTAGTTGAGACTTGAGAGGGGATCAATTGGTACAAAATAAAAGTTTTAAGTGAGAGAAACACTGCTTAAGAGTACACTTGTGCAACACCTTTTTTATAAAACTAATATATGTATAATATCTTTTCTCTTTAGGTAATGTCTGTGATGGAAGATGTTTTCTGAGGCTATGTACTTTATGAAAAGATAAATGAGGACGACGTTAAAATAAGCTCGTCCCATTTAAGTCTTTTTTAAAAGTCATGCATCTCATTGTTAAATTATGCACCTGCTGTTAAATTCTAACACTAGTTTGCTTCTGGGCCCAGAACACAACCTGTCTGCAATTGGAACCATCTTTTCAGGTTAGACCGATCCGACCAAACATTGAAAGCAATGTTTTCAGGTATATATACTAATTTTTTAAAAAATAATCTTAAAAACATAAATTGTTTGGATTTTGATATGCAAAATATTTAGTGGAAAGTTGATGTGATGTTAATACATAAAATCACAGTCAAATCTTAATGTGAACTTGAAGGAAGAGTTGGTGTGGTTTGCACCTTCCGTTCTGAAACTTTTAACTTATGATTTGTAAATGTTTAAAATATTTAACAAAGAATTCTGCATTAGTTTAATAACACTCAAAGAAACGATTCATATCGTTATAAATTGAAAAGGTGGAATCAAATTATAATGCATAAAAATTCAAATAATAAGAAAAGAAAATAACAAGTACTTATTTTTACAAATGTCCCTCATCGTCATACAAAATGTATTGAAAAAAAATTACAGATATTTTGTGGTTGCTAAGACGGGTTTTGTAAAGTGAGCTTAAGGTGAAGAAAAAAAATATTTGAGCTTTATTTCAAATCTTTTACTAAGTCAGGAAAATATTTCATTCTACTATTTGTTCTTAAGCAGAAATTTATCGCAGAAATTATTCTATACATGATTCTAGTTTGTTATATGTGCTAATCAGATGATATTATTTTATATCTATTATAACAGCAGCACTCAATTTATTATTGTTATTAATTTAACATTACTTCTAATTTATTTTGAAATTTCTTTATGAGGTTAAAAAAAATTTATTTCACTTTTTCGGTACGTCAATGGGGATAACTTTGGCCTAAAATCCTACTTTTTTTTTACAAAAGAAGAAAAATATATTGCTTAAAAAACTATTTAAAGAATTTGAAATCATCATGCATTTAAAGTATTGAACTTTTAGGAATAATTCGTAAGCATTTTTGTTAAATTTTATTAATTAAAAAAAAATAATTAAATATGAAAAAAATTATTACAGTTAGAATCTTGAGGGGTAATTTTAGCCCAAGCATGAAATACGTTAGAAAGATACCTTTTAGGGCTGTCTTATAGAATTCAAATTGTAATATTAAAATGTCAAAACATAAAAATTACAAAATTATATTCAAAACGGTTTTATAACAACATTTAGAAATTAGGCCTAGATTATAGTTAGGTTTATGCCTAGATTATAGTTATAGAAATTAGGCCTAAATTATAGAAATTAGGCCTATTTAAAATATGAAATTCAAATTTCTTCATGATAAAAACATTATAGTAGTAGATGTATTATTTTATGGTAATATTAAGTACTACATCTATATTGCAACACAACACGCTACTCATCTTTTTTTAATGAGATCAAGTTATATGATTTAATTGTCATTGTTTATTTTTGCTATTGACTTCTTAAATTATCAGGTTAAGAATTTATTGCCATATTAACCGATAAACGGTGATTGGCAAGAAAACTTGCCACCCGAAAATTAGTTTTCTGCTTAAGTTTATCTAAATTAACAAGATAACCAATTGAAAACATTAAAAACGATTAGGTTAATATTTTCCTTCAGAAGTGAAGGTGTTAATGCTGCTGACAAAGTCGTCATTTATGGGTTAATTAATTTGAAATGTTAATGCATTCAGACATGTGAAAAGGTAAGGAATAGGGACGGAATGTATTAAGATGGGTATGACATCACGTGCAAGTCCCCTATTGTGACAATCGCAGTATTGACAGGAAACAAGTATCGCATCTGTTTACAGCACAATGGCTCTAGTAGTAACATATTAAAGCCCTAGTTATATAGTCACACTAGATCTATATTCTGGCGAAACCTGTATCATACTGGATTACGGAACACCAGATGCGTTATCAATATCAGATCCGGTATGGTTGTTAAACCGCTATCATACCGGCTTTTGAAACACCGGATCCAGTATCAATACCAGATCCGGTATGGTAAAACCGCTATCATAATGGCTTTTGGAACACCGGATCCGGTATCGATACCAGACCCAGTATCGATACCGGATCCGGTATGGTAAAACCGCTATCATACCGGATCCGGTGTTCCAAAAGCCGGTATGTTTTTTTCCGATATCATTTTTTTTCCAATAGGGTGGTCAGCACTCCGTCGGTATATTATAATTTCCTCCCATTCTACTATCAGTATTAATTTTAAAAAAGAAATCCGATTGTATCCAGGCCCTTCTAGAAGTTAGAGGGCTTTCCCATAGGCCCTGTTTAAATTGCCAGAATAGCTGTGATATAATGGACAGTTTCTCTTTGCCCTCCTACACCCGAAAATGCCCAAAATGTGATGACCATTAAACTCCATATTCAACCACTCGGCAGGGCTGGGGAGCCCAGTCGGTAAAGGCGTTCGCCTTGCATGCGATAGGTCCCAGATTCGGGTCCGGGCATCTTCAAAATAACTGCCGACCTATTAACGGCCCATGTAGCCAAAAATGCCATGTGTCCCGCATAATACCCCGTGTGGTGGGAGTGCACGTTAAATATTTTTCAAAGTCCCGACGCTACGTACGATGTCGTCCTTAAGAGTTGCATTGGGTGCCTACTCATGTGTCGGCTCGTCACCTGACTGTGGTTCTAAATTAAGACGTCCGTGGCCAATAGCCCTCGTGTATAGCTCTAGTGAGACGATAATTTAAATAGCACTAAACCATACCAACTGGAAACTAAACCAACTGGATGCAAATAGCTACCTTACGTTAAATTTTCAACTTCGCCAAAAGCCGCCAATGCCAAATACAATCGGTCAATATATAATCTGCACCGAATTTCCAGTTTCATAAACATAAAATACATACGCTATACGTAGAGAGAATCGACATTTCTTCGAAGTATTCATTATATCTAGAATAGTTATCGCCTTTACTGTCATCAGATATTGTAGCAATATCTTCATTTCTTACCATTTGTAAACATCAGTTAAATTAAATTCGGTAACAAGAATAGTCAAAAGATTTAAATTCTATAAATAAAATAAAATAATGATATTCAAATAACAATCCTACAAATTAAACTCACGTGCTCTGACGTGTTTATACTTAATTTTCGCTCACGCTGAACGCGCTGAAATGTTTTTCAAATAAAAAAACGAAATCTATAAATTAAAAGTCCATAACAATGATTTTCTTATGGAGAAATCGGCTCACGTTTTGCTTTCCTACACCTGTTCGGGTTCGAATTTCGAAAAATCGCTTCTTAAATGACGCCTACGATATAAAAAGAATATTTTCCTAAAATTTGATAGCTCTACCTCCAGTAGTTGAGAGATGACAGATAAATATATGATTTTTTATTTGTATGACGTAAAATATTTATTCTACGGTACAAGTAAAATCCATATTTTCAGTTTTCGAATATCCTAAATAATATATCGTTACCAACTGATAAATAACCACAAGTTTTATTTCGAAAAAGTGGAACATAGTGTTTATGTGATAACAATTTTAACCAGTTAGTTTTTAAAGATTTTCATAAAACTATATCTATTATTAATAATTATTAAAAAAATAATTTATAAAATCCTCAATTCTTACCGCCTTCTCCAACTTGCACTAAAAATATTTGCAAAAGAATGAAATTACTATATTTTTTTAATTGCAATATAAATTGTTTTGAAAAATATTAATCACTTTAATAAACATTAAACAAAGACTGTATTTATTTGACATTTTTTTTGCTAACAGTATACGACATCGAGTATCCAAACTGCAATTGTAAAATCCGTAAGCTATTTCCATATTAGCGTGCGAATATTGTTGGTTATGATGATTCATTATCTTAAACTGCTTTTGTATTTATCTTTAAAGTAAAAATCTCGTTGCCTGATTTTTTTAATCATCTGGAAAGAGTCCGGTATAAATTGATTCGGTTATTGAGAGTATTACTGTACTGATATTGTATGTCTCGTTATATTTAGCCACAGCTTGTGATAAGGTTTTGTGTAAAAGTTTACATATTTTGTTGTCCTTGCATGCCGGATCCACCAAGTCCTAAATAAAATAAAAATACATTTATCGTTATATACATTTTATTGACCCGCAGAGGTTTTTTCGACTGACTTAAAATCTCACTTGAGCTACACGTTGGCTATTGGCAACTGGCCTCGTAAATTGTATACCGAAGTACACAACTCAATTGAGGAGGCCGACAACCCGAAGTAATCTCATAGCCTGTATATCAAAATAAAACCATCTTCAACAACAAAACAACATCCGTAATTATTAAATTAATCTTATGTTAACAGAAGAATGCAACAACTATCAAACAAAATTTTATCAGGTACTACAGCCAGCTCAAATATATTTTGTCGCACCAAAAATTTAAAAATAATACAATTAAAATATAATATTTAACATTCTTTAAATTTGACCGTCATGTAATTAAAGAAAGTAGTATGTGTTTTTTTTTTCTCACCTCCCAATCTCAACCATCTGGGCCGACCTGCAAAATAAATTCGTTAAATAAAATCTTAAGCCCATTAGTTTTAAACTTTCTTTTTGTGTGAGACTCACGATGTATTTAAAAAATTTTAATAAAGGAAAATGGCAGAAAGAGAACAATAACAAATGTGTTGCCCTAATACAGACTAATTGGTATGTACATTACCAATATACATTTCGATTCGTTTTTTAAGTCCATGCAAACAATGGGTAACCTTTTAATAGCTAATAAATAGTACTTATTTAAAAAAATAAGGTAAGTAACAATATATACCACTAAAAATATGTGCTAAAAGAATATAATTTTTACAATTTTTTTTAAAAAAAATTGTAATATAAATTGTTTTGAAAAATATTTAGCAACTTAATAAACATTAAACAAAGACCATATTTATTTGACATTTCTGTGTTTGCGTATACGATCATCGAGTATTCAAACTGCAATTGTCAAATCCGTAAGCTATTTGCACCTTTGCGTGCGAAAATTGTTGGTTACGATGATTCGTTATCTTAAACTGCTTTTATATTTATGTCTAAAGTAAAAATCTCATTCCCTGATTTTTTTAATCATCTGGAAAGAGTCCGGTATAAATTGATTCGGATAATGAGAGTATTACTGTACTGATATTGTATGACTCGTTATATTTAGCAACTGCTTTTGATAAGGTTTTGTGTAAAAGTTTTAATACTTTGTTGTCCTTGCATGCCGGATCAACCAAGTCCTATATAAAATAAAAATTCAAGTATCGTTATATACGTTTTATTGACCTGCAGATTTTTTTTCGGCTGACTTAAAATCGCACTTGAGCTACACGTTGGCTATTGGCAACTAGTCTCGTAAAATGTGTACCGAGGTACAAAACTCAATTGACGAGGCCGACATCTGAGCGGAACCCAAAGTAATATCATAGCCTGTATATCAAAATGAAACCATCTTCAACAACAAAACAACATCCGTAATTATTAAATTAAGCTTATTTTAACAGAAGAATGCAACAACTATCAAACTAAATTTTATCAGGCACTACAGCCAGTTCAAATATATTTTGTCGGACCAATGATTGAAAAATAACACAATTAAAATATAATATTTAACATTCTTCAAATTTGATCGCCATGTAATTAAAGAAGGTAGTATGTTTTTTTTTCTCACCTCCCCATCCAAACCATCTGGGCCCACCTGCAAAATGAATTTGTTTAAGGTATACATACACACTAGAAAAGGTCAAAATTAACCAAATTAGGCATTTTTTGTTTTTAAATCCATTAGAATCTCCAATTCTTACTCTTTAAAATGATGTAAAGTTTGTACTGGTACTCTACTCTAATAAAAAGTTACAGAGGTTTTTCTAATCTTCCAAACCATAAAAGTTAATTAGATATTATAACCTTTAAACTCAATTTTCTCAAAACTTCATTTTTCTCATGTGTTACTTTGCTTAAACAATGATAACTTAAGTTAAAATTAACATTTTGTCAAACGAATTGTTTATTTACTTGTGGAATAAGTTGGGGGAGGGCGTGAACCTCAAAAAAGAAGATTTGATTTTTAAATTAATTTTATATTGCATGTCAAAGATATGTTTTTTCTCAAAAATTGGATTTTTTTAATGTTGCTTATTATAAAAAATTATAAATAAAAAACTAAAGGAGCAACAAACTTTATTTGAGGTTCACGCCCCTCAGAATGAATTGGCGATTATTTTGCACGGTAATTTTATCTAAGTTAATTAGCTCTTGAGTTATGAGTGTTTAAAAAACATGCTAATTAATGTATAAAATATTAATTAATTATTTAACATTTTAATTTTTTTAAAATATTTTTACACGTACCCTCATACACTTATGAATTATATCAAATATAAAAAAATTGGATTTTTAAGTGAAATATTAGGGAAAAAAAGTTCAAGTGTATACGTACACCTTAAATAAAATCTTAAGCCCGCATTAGTTTTAAACTTTCTTTTTATATGAGACTCACGATGTATTTTTAAAATTTTAAGTTAAGGAAAATGGCAGAAAGAGAACAATAACAAATGTGTTGCCCTAATACAGACTAATTGGTATGTACATTACCAATATACATTTCGATTCGTTTTTTAAGTCCATGCGAACAATGGGTAACCTTTTAATAGCTAATAAATAATACTTATTTAAAAAAATAAAGTAAATAACAATACATACCGCCTTCTCCACCTTGCACTAAAAATATTTTCAAAAGAATAAAATGTCTATAATTTTTTTTAAAAAAATTGTAATATAAATTGTTTTGAAAAGTATTTATCAACTTAATAAACATTAAACAAAGATCATATTTATTTGACATTTCTGTGTTTGCTAACAGTATACGATCATGAGTATCCAAACTCCAATTGTCAAATCCGTAAGCTATTTCCCCCTTTGCGTGCGAAAATTGTTGGTTATGATGATTCATTATCTTAAACTGCTTTTGAATTTATGTCTAAAGTAAAAATCTTATTGCCTGATTTTTTTAATCATCTGGAAAGTGTCCGGTATAAATTGATTCGGATAATGAGACAATTACTGTACTGATATTGTATGACTCGTTATATTTAGCAACATCTTATGATAAGGTTCTGTGTAAAAGTTTACATACTTTGTTGTCCTTGCATGCCGGATCCACCAATTCCTATATAAAATAAAAACACATGTATCGTTATATACGTTTTATTGACCTGCAGAGGTTTTTTCGGCTGACTTAAAATCGCACTTGAGCTACACGTTGGCTAATGGCAACTGGCCTCGTAAATTGTGTACCGCAGTACACAACTCAATTGAGGAGGCCGACATCTGAGCGGAAGCCGAAGTAATCTCATAGCCTGTATATCAAAATGAAACTATCTTCATCAACAAAACAACATCCGTAATTATAAAATTGAGCTTTTTTAAAAAAGAAGAATGCAACAACTATCAAACTAAACTTTATCAGGTACTACAGCCAGCTCAAAAATATATTGCCGCACCAAAGATTGAAAAATAACACAATTAAAATATAATATTTATCATTCTTTGACCGTCATGTAATTGAAGAAGTTATTATGTTTTTTTCTCACCTCCCCACCTGCCCCATCCGGGCCCACCTGCAAAATAAATTTGTTAACACGTTGACTGCGACGATAGCGATGAAAAATTATCAGCGATAGAGACTGATGTGAAGTAGAAGAACATCCTGTTCTTTAAACCAGTTCGTTACAAAGGAAGTGAACTAACTCTTCTTCATTTTCGAAAAAGTAAAAAGCTTAGTTCGAGGTAATAAAATTACAAGGTTAGGTTTAATTTCGCCGCTAACTAAAGCTACACGACAGACTTAAAAATACGAGGAAATGTACCTGGCCTTTTCCGACCGGATAACTCATCATCTGTCACTAGTTATTGAATTGAAAACCAATAACCAGATTTGTTTCAGTGATTAACTTTTCGACTATGAAATCATAATTAAATTTTCATAATTCAAATTTTTTGGGGGTGTTTTTGTTTTATAAAACTACAAAAAAAAAAAAAACGGAGACTATTTGCAATTTTTTTTATAGCTAGATAGTTGAATAACAAACTAAACCGCACTGCGAAATGGAGTATGTCTGGTAACTGGTCGCTATACACTTGAGACGAAAGATTTAATTTCCTCGTAATTTTAAATAGAATATACACTTTCAAATCATCAAGTATTATTCCAAGCACAGTGTGATCGGTTCCAAAAGTGTATAAAATCTAATATTCTACGTTCTATATCCTCAAAATGATCACCAAATAACCTTAAATTTGCTTGCGGTGTTAATAATTGCATAATCCAAATATAGGTCCCTATTCGAAATTTATTAATTGACCAATAAAATATTTTATGGGAAACATAAAATATTCTATGGGAACCAATATATTTTATTGGACACTAATATTTTTACGGGACCGGTAAAATGTTTTAGTGGACCAGCAAAATCTTTTATTGGACCAATAAAACGTTTTGTTTGGTAATTGAAGCGTTTTACTGGATCATTAAAACGTTTATGTGGCCAGTAAAACGTTTTATTGGACCATTGAAATGTTTTATTGGATCAGTAAAAAGTTTTGTTAAACCATTAAAACGTTTTATTGGACCATTTAAACATTTATGAGAATAGTAAAACGTTTTATTGGACCATTAAAATGTTTTATGAGACCAGTAAACTGTTTTATAAAGAAAATAAAGCACTTTACATAATCATTAAAAATGTCATTGGACCAGATAAATATTTATGGTTCCAATAAAGTATGATATGGGTGTCATGTTTTATGTGTTTTTTTGGATTAAAATATTTTAATTATTTTTATTTTAAAATATTTTTAATTATTTTTATTTTAAAATATTTTTAATTATTTTTATTTTAAAATATTTTTAATTATTTTTATTTTAAAATATTTTTAATTATTTTTATTTTAAAATATTTTTAATTATTTTTTATATTAAATCATTTTTATTTATTTTATACTTTAAAATATTTTTCATTGAAATATGTTTTAAAATATTTAAATTAAAAATATATGTTCAAATATTTTAATGACTTATTTTAAAAGAAAATTTAAAAAAAAATATTTAATATTAAAAACATTCAAAATTTAAATAAAATATTGCAATTTTTTATTCAATTTATTAATTGAAGTGTTTGTATTGAAATATAATTTTTTTCATCTATTTTCAATCAATTTTTAAATTGACTAGGTCATGTCCTAGGTAAACTTTTTTTTAGCAGTAACCGGTCTCCTGCTTCGCCTAAGGCTTGCTTATAAAAATATAAAAAAATTGCAAATATTTAAGTAAATAGCACATAAAATATTCTATGTAAAAACCCTTTTGTTAAAAAATTTTGTAGTTGTCATACTTTGATTTTCGATTAAAAATCACCATTTTTACTCAAAAAACTTATAGTTTTTATAGTTATTTTAATTTTAGTATTATGATCTGTAACTGTAACAGAACATAATCTAAACAAACAACAAATTATTCCAAAACGCTCCCTTTCAGGGACATGTCTAAATTGTGGAGCTGGCGATAGATGGCAGCATCTGTCTTGTATGTGTGTGTATGTCGTGTCTGTCCTTCTTGACGAAGGTTTATAAGCGGGTCTTTGTGACCAAGAACACAAGCCTGAAAATATATGTCTACCGACCGACCAACCAACCAACCATTCTTCCAAAACGTGATAACACGCCGGTAAAAAGTAAGCAAAACAACTTCTAAATTTCACTTATTATAATATAAAGGTACCGAGAACCGTAATATGTGCTTAGATTCGAAAGCCGAAAGTGCTTGGAAGCTATCTTTAAATTTTTTTTATTCTTATTGATAATTTCAAACGCAGAAATGTCATGGTTTTTAGATAATTATAAACTTTAAAGTTAAAATGTGTTGGCTCTTAAATAAACATTTTATATGAATTCTTTCCTCTGATATGCTTTAAGAATTAAAAGTGTCACCCAAACTTTAAATGGAACTCTTAGTATTAAGAGTTCTAAATTTGATAATGAAACAGATTTAATGGATGTATGACTGCATTTTCTGTCCGGTGTAAATTGTAAAATAAAAATAAATTGTTAATAATGTGATACAATATAAAACAGTAGCTGCCTCAGTAACCTATAGTCGACCAAAAGGATCCTCAATGTGGAGATGAGTTACCACGGCTTATATACTACTATTAACGTTGTAATCTAGTGGTAGAAACATGGTTGTAAATCAACACCACCTAGTTGTTGATGACATATTGAGGTTGTTGTGTAGTGAACCGCCACGAAACTTTGACAACCCAATTCTCATTATAGTCCTCCCACCACTTCTTAGCATCAATGATGTGTGTTTTAGATGAGTCCAAACTATCACTCGTAAAACAAAAGGGGTAACGAAGATTTTAGTTTCAGCCAGAGTTACTATAGTTGGCGATTCTTTGCTTTTGCAGGTGCACATTTCTTTAAAGTTTAGAAACAGTTTCTCAACTGAAAGGCAGTTCGAACTTGTTTGGATTCACTATTATAAGTATAGCTTTTTTTTTACTTATAGCGTTCCCCGAAGTGATACTGAATATGGTAAAATATACATACTACATATGCAAATCTATTGACGATCAAGTCAAGATAGAAATGCACGCGAAATTGACGACGACCTTCAGCAATTAACTATAGTTCTCCTTTCACTAATAACATATGTGTAGTTTTAGTGTGACACTTTATTTCCAACCAAACTAACCCAACAATCCGCAGGCTCGCCAAACACCATAGGATTGGCAACCCTGTCTCCTTTAGGTTCTCTACCTTTTTACAAAGTGGACGCTTCCACAATCTAAATGTTTGGGATGTAAAGTTGTGGTAGGCGGACTATCGGATTTTTTTATACTAATTATTTTTCTCTTTGTTTCGTTTGACTATAAAGCTTTTAAAATCATCCCCTAATGAAGTACAGCTAGGATATAATGGCCTGTCTGTCGTTTTGCGACATTTGGCAAGCTTGGAAATTAAACGTATGGTTGCTATATCTATTGAGTTGAATAAAATGTAAAAAAGAATGTTTACCACTATTAATCAATTTTTTTGCTTGGAAACGTAACATGCATCGCCAAATCCAGACCGGCTATTTTATCCTAGCTTTTCGGCTAATAATTTAACGGTTAACCTAAAGAATCGTGGCCGGATTTGGTTACTTTTCAAAAATCTCGCCAAGTCGAAATGACAACAAACAAAATGGCCGACCAAGAAAGTAAACTTTTACGTACCAGGAAAAAATCATTAAATTGCTGACCAGATTTATGAAAAGCGTGGAACGTTAAAATACCGAAGAATTGATTTTAAAAATGTAAATAATTATTTAAATCGTTAAGCATATAATTAGCGAAAGATTAGTAGAAAAAAACTTCATTCAGCTACTATATAATAGTTTTTGAGTGCTATAGCATACCAGCTAGTTTTCTTTGATTTTTTTTTCAGTTGCACTATCCAAGAACAGAGAGAGAATGCAAAGGAGCGACGGATGTTTTAAATATAAAAGTTAATTAAGGAACTGACAAAGTGATTTTGGAATTAAACTAAATATTGGAGGCTTTTATTTTAAATATCCAATTAAAAAAAAATTATTTGCATTTGCTCTGAAATAATTTTTTTGTTTTTGTAGTTCAATAAAAATAATTTATTAATTGCATTTTTTATGATATTTTATTTTACAGGTACATTATATTCCTTTTACATTCCTATAAAAAGTTAGCTGCAACAAAGTGCTAACGTGGCGAAAGTGTTAATGGCTGTCTAAAAATTATTTTTTATTAAAATTTTTAAAATTTTAAAAATATTTTTTTAATTAAAAAAATTATTTTTTAAGTTTAAAAATGTGATACTTTTTTATGTGAGACTAGAGATGTATTTTTATAATTTTAAGTTAAGGAAAATGGCTGAAACAGAACAATAATGATTGCGTTGCCCTAATACAGACTAATTGGTATGTTCGTTACTAACATACAGTTCGATTCGTTTATTAAGTTCATGCGAACAATGGGTTATCTTTTAATAGATAATAAATAACACTTATTTTAAAAAATAAAGTAAATAACAAGACATACCGCTTTCTCCACCTTGCACTAAAAATATTTGCAAAATAATAAAATTACTATAATTTTTTTTAAAAAAATTGTAATATAAATTGTTTTGAAAAATATTTTTCAACATAAACATTAAACAAAGACCATATTCAACAGTATACGATCATCTAGTGTCCAAAGTGCAATTGTCAAATCAGTAAGCTATTTTCACCTTTTCCTACGAAAATTGTTGGTTATGATGACTCATTATCTTAAACTGCTTTTGAATTTATGTCTAAAGTAAAAATCTTATTGCCTGATTTTTTTAATCATCTGGAAAGTGTCCGGTATAAATTGATTCGGATAATGAGAGTATTACTGTACTGATATTGTATGCCTCGTTATATTTAGCAACAGCTTATGATAAGGTTTTGTTGAAAAGTTTACATACTTTGTTGTCCTTGCATGCCGGATCCACCAAGTCCTAAATAAAATAAAAATACATGTATCGTTATATACGGTTTATTGACCTGCTGAGGTTTTTTCGGCTGACTTAAAATCGCACTTGAGCTACACGTTGGCTATTGGCAACTGGTCTTGTAAAATGTGTACCGAGGTACACAATTCAATTGAGGAGGCCGACATCTGAGCGGAACCCGTAGTAGTCTGTATATTAAAAAATGAAACCATCTTCAACAACAAAACAACATCCGCAATTATTAAATTAAGCTTTTTTTAAAAGAAGAATACAACAACTATCAAACTAAATTTTAACAGGAACTACAGCCAGCTCAAATATATTTTGCCGCACTAAAGATTAAAAAATAACACAATTAAGATATAATATTTGACATTCTTCAAATTTGACAGTCATGTAATTGAAGAAGGTAGTATGTTTTTTTCTCACCTCCCCATCCACCCAATCCGTGCCAACCTGCAAAATAAATTTGTTAAATGAAATCTTAAGCCCATTAGGTTTAAACTTTCTTTTTATGTGAGACTCACGATGTATTTTTAAAATTTTAATTTAAAAATAATGGCAGAAAGAGAACAATAACAAATGCGTTGCCCTAATACAGACTAAATGGTATGTACATTACTAATATACAATCGTTTTTTAAGTCCATGCGAACAATGGGTAATCTTTTAATAGCTAATAAATAATGGTTTTTTATAAAAAAAAAATGTAAATAACAATACATACCGCCTGCTCCACCTAGCACTGAAAATGTATGCAAAAATGAAATCTTGTTATTATTTTTTTTTAAATATTCTATTGCAAAAATGTTAAACAAATATTTATCATTTAACGAAAATTAAACTACGACACTAAATAAGGGACATATTTATGTTCGCTGACAGTAGACGATTTAAGACTCAAAACCGCAATATCCAAATGCGAGCGTTCAATTGGTTTTTTGCAACATTAACACTTTCCAGGTGCGAATATTGCTTGTATATTGATCAACTGTAGTAAACTTCTTTTGTATTAGCCCTCTAACTTTTAAAACGGCCGTACTGGTAAGGGACAAAAAATTCTTAATTTTTTTTAATTTTAAAAATTATTTGTAAAATTAAAAAAAAATATATTATTTTAAACTGCTTTTGTATTTATGTCTAAAGTAAAAATCTCATTGCCCAATTTTTTTAGTCATCTGGAAAGTGTCCGGTATAAATTGATTCGGATAATGGGAGTAATTCTGTACTGATATTGTATGACTCGTTATATTTAGCTTATAGTTATATTTAGCTTATAACAGTTATGATAAGGTTTTGTGTAAAAGTTTACATACTTTGTTGTCCTTGCATGCCGGATCCACCAAGTCCTAAATAATAAAAAACATGTATCGTTATATACGTTTTATTGACCTGCAGAGGTTTTTTCGGCTGACTTAAAATCGCACTTGAGCTACACGTTTGCTATTGGCAACTGGCCTCGCAAATTTTGTACCGAAGTACACAAATCAATTGAGGAGGCCGACATCTGAGCGGAACCCAAAGTAATCTCATAGCCTGTATATCAAAAAATGAAACCATCTTCAACAACAAAACAACATCCGTAATTATTAAATTAAGCTGTTTTTAAAAGAATACAACAACTATCAAACTAAATTTTATCAGGTACTACAGCCAGCTCAAATATATTTTGCCGCACCAAAGATTGAAAAATAACACAATTAAAATATAATATTTATTATTCTTTGAATTTGACCGTCATGTAATTGAAGAAGTTATTATGTTTTTTTTTTCTCAACTCCCCATCCGCCCCATCCGGGCCCACCTGCAAAATAAATTTGTTAACACGTTGACTGCGACGACAGCGATGGAAAATTATCATCGATAGAGACTGATGTGAAGTAGAAGAACATCCTGTTCTATAAACCAGTTCGTTACAAGGGAAGTGAACTAACTCTTCTTCATTTTCGAAAAAGTAAAAATCTTAGTTCGAGGTCATAAAATTACAAGGTTAGGTTGAATTACGCCGCTAACTAAAGCTACACGACTGACTTAAAAATACGTGGGAATGTACCTACCTTTTTCCGACCGGATAACTCATCATCTGTCACTAATTATTGAATTGAAAGCCAACAACCAGATTTTTTCAGTTATTAACTTTTCGACTATGAAATCATAATTAAATTTTCATAATTAATATTTTTTGGGGTTGTTTTTGTTTTATAAAACTACAAAAAAATAAAACAGAGACTATTTGCAATTTTTTTATAGCTAGATAGTTGAATAACAAACTAAACCGCACTGCGAAATGCAGTATGTCTGGTGTCTGGTCGCCCTACTCTTGAGACGAAAGATTTAATTTCTTCGTAATTTTAAATAGAATATACACTTTCAAATCATCAAGTATTATTCCAAGCACAGTGGGATCGGTTGCAAAAGTGTAAAATCTAATATTCTACGTTCTATATCCTCAAATTGATCACCAAATAACCTTAAATTTGCTTGCAGTGTTGATAATTGCATAATTCAAATATAGGTCCCTATTGGAAATTTTTTAATGGACCAATAAATCATTTTATGGGACCCATAAAATATTCTATGGGAAGCTATATATTTTATTGGACCATTAAAATTTTGTACGGGACCAGTAAAATGTTTTATTGGACCAGCAAAATCTTTTTTTGGAACAATAAAACGTTTTTTGGGGTCATTGAAGCGTTTTACTGGACCATTAAAACGTTTATTGGGCCAGTGAAGCGTTTTACTGCACTATTAAAACGTTTATTGGGCCTGTAAAACGTTTTATTGGACCATTGAAATGTTTTATTGGACCAGTAAAACGTTCTGTTAAACCATTAAGACGTTTTATTGGACCATTTAAACATTTATGAGAATAGTAAAACGTTTTATTGGACCATTAAAATGTTTTATGAGACCAGTAAACTGTTTAATAAAGAAAATAAAGCACTTTACATAATCATTAAAAAGTGTCATTGGACCAGATCAATGTTTATGGTTCCAAGAGAGTATGATATGGATATCATGTTTTATGTGTTTTTTTGTGTTAAAATATTTTAATATTTTTATTTAAAATATTTTAATTATTTTATTTAAAATATTTTAATTATTTTTATTTAAAATATTTTAATTATTTTTATATTAAAATATTTTAATTATTTTTATATAAAAATATTTTTATTTATTTTATATTTAAATATTTTTCATTGAAATATGCATTAAAATATTTTAAATTAAAAATATATGTTCAAATATTTTAATGGCTGTTATTTTAAATGAAAATTTTTGTTAAAATATTTAAAATTAAAAATATTCAAAATTTAAATAAAATATTGTAATTTTTTATTCAATTTATTAATTGAAGTGTTTGTATTGAAATATAATTTTTTTCAATCAATTTTTAAATTTACTAGGTCGTGTACTAGGTAATTTTTTTTAGCAGTAACCGGTCTCCTACTGCGCCTAAGGCTTGCTTAAAAAATATCAAAAAATTACAAATACTTAAGTAAATAGCACACAAAATATTCTATGTAAAACCCCTTTTGTAAAAATTTTTTGTGGTTGTCATACTTTGATTTTCGATTAAAAATCACCATTTTTACTCAGAAAACTTATAGTTTTTATAGTTATTTTAGCTTTAGTATTATGATCTGTAACTGTAACAGAACATAATCTAAACAAACAACAAATTATTTAAATGGAACTTTTAGTATTAAGAGTTCTAAATTTAATAATGAAACAGCTTTAATGGATGTATGACTGTATTTGCTGTCCGGTTTTAAATTGTAAAATAAAAATAAAATTTTAATATTGTGATACAATATAAAACTGCAGCTGCTTCAGTAACCCATAGTCTACCAAAAGGATCCTCAAGGTGGAGATGAGTTACCTCGGCTTATATACTACTATTAACGTTGTAATCTAGTGGTAAAAACATGGTTGTAAATCAGCACCACCTAGTTGTTGATGACAAATTGAGGTTGTTGTGTAGTGAACCGCCACGAAACTTTGACAACCCAATTCTTATTATAGTCCTCCCACCACTTCTTAGCATCAATGATGTGTGTTTTAGATGAGTCCAAACTATCACTCGTAATACAAAAGGGGTAACGAAGATTTTGGTTTCAGCCAGAGTTACTATAGTTGGCGATTCATTGCTTTTGCAGGTGCACATTTCTTTAAAGTTAAGAAACAGTTTCTCAACTGAAAGGCAGTTCGAACTTGTTTGGATTCACTATTATTGGTATAGCTATTTTTTAACTTATAGCGTTCCCCGAAGTGATTCTGAATATGGTAAAATATACATACTACAGATGCAAATCTATTGACGATCAAGTCAAGATAGAAATGCACGCGCAATTGATGACGACCTTCAGCAATTAACTATAGTCCTCCTTTAACTAATAACCTATGTGTAGTTTTAGTGTGACACATTATTTCCAACCAAACTAACCCAACAATCCGCAGGCTCACCAAACACCATGGGATTGGCAACCCTGTCTCCTTTAGGTTCTCTACCTTTTTACAAAGTGGACGCTTCCACAATCTAAATATTTGGGATGTAAAGTTGTGGTAGGCGGACTATCGGATTTTTTATACTAAATATTTTTATCTTTGTTTCGTTTGACAATAAAGCTTTTAAAATCTTCCCCTAATGAAGTACAGCTAGGATATAATGGCCTGTATGTCGATTTGCGACATTTGGCAAGCTTGGAAATTAAACGTATGGTTGCTATATCTATTGAGTTGAATAAAATGTAAAAAAGAATGTTTACCACTATTAATCAATTTTTTTGCTTGGAAACGTAACATGCATCGCCAAATAGAGACCGGCAATTTTATCCTAGCTTTTCGGCTAATAATTTAACAGTTAACCTAAAGAATCGTGGCCGGATTTGGTTACTTTTTAAAAATCTCGCCAAGTCGAAATGACAACAAACAAAATGGCCGACCAAGAAAGTAGGTAAGGTAAGGTAATCGTTTCCGGCTGCCTATTTCTAGCCTCCTTCAGGAGCTTTAACACAGCCAATAACGCCTCGTATTTTAGAACCTTGGTCAAGTGACGAGGTCGACACCTGAGCGGCACCAACGGAACTTCGAGCGACATCGTACGCTACGCCGTCGGGATTTGGACCCACAGATTTAACGAGCACGTCTGTCCCAGTGTACTCGGGCCCATCCGTGATGGGGATTTTCTACTATTTCCAGCACAGATCCGATTTATAGGATGACTGGCAGTAAGTGGGATGCGAACCCCCGCACTCCTGAGAAGGTTGAACCTCTAGGCAGATGCCTTAACCACTCGGCCACGGACGGGCCACCAAGAAAGTAAACTTTTACCGTACCAGGAAAAAATCATTACATTGCTGACCCGATTTATGAAAAACGTGGAACGTTAAAATACCGAAGAATTGATTTTAAAAATGTAAATAATTATTTAAATCGTTAAGCATATAATTAGCGAAAGATTAGTAGAAAAAAACTTCAGAATTATATGCTAATTTCGCCAAAGGTTGCCATAATACCAATTTGTTGGTGTTACCAGATTTCGCGTAAAATTGCTGCCGCGATT
Source organism: Oedothorax gibbosus (assembly GCA_019343175.1). Taxonomy (NCBI): domain Eukaryota; kingdom Metazoa; phylum Arthropoda; class Arachnida; order Araneae; family Linyphiidae; genus Oedothorax; species Oedothorax gibbosus. Next base: position 89,345 of record JAFNEN010001083.1, on the reverse strand, counting down.
CTTTAGGTTAACCGATTTGACAAACCGAATAGCTTGTCTACTAATAATTTATGAGATTTCATTCAGCTACTATATAATAGTTTTTGAGTGCTATAGCATACCAGCTAGTTTTCTTTGAATTTTTTTCAGTTGCACTATCCAAGAACAGAAAGAGTATGCAAAGGAGCGACGGATGTTTTAAATATAAAAGCTAATTAAGGAATTGCCGAAATGATTTTGGAATTAAACTAAATGTTGGAGGCTTTTAATTTAAATATCCAATTAAAAAAAATATTTGCATTTGCTCTGAAATGTTTTTTTTTTTTTTGTAATTCAATAAAAATAATGTATTAATTGCATTTTTTATGATATTTTATTTTACAGGTACATTATATTCCTTTTAAATTCCTATAAAAAGTTAGCTGCAACAAAGTGCTAACATGGCAAAAGTGTTAATGGCTGTCTAAAAATTATTTTTTATTAAAATTTAAAAAAAATTTAAATTTAAAAAATATTTTTTTAATTAAAAAAAATTATTTTGTAAATTTAAAAATGTGATACTTTTTTATGTGAGACTAGAGATGTATTTTTATAATTTTAAGTTAAGGAAAATGGCAGAAACAGAACAATAACGAATGCGTTGCCCTAATACAGACTAATTGGTATGTTCGTTACTAACATACAGTTCGATTCGTTTATTAAGTCCATGCGAACAATGGCTAATCTTTTAATAGATAATAAATGATACTTATTTTTAAAAAATAAAGTAAATAACAAGACATACCGCTTTCTCCACCTTGCACTAAAAATATTTGCAAAAGAATAAAATTACTATAATTTTTTTAAAAAAATTGTAATATAAATTGTTTTGAAAAATATTTGTCAACATAAACATTAAACAAAGACCATATTTAACAGTATACGATCATCGAGTGTCCAAAGTGCAATTGTCAAATCAGTAAGCTATTTCCACCTTTGCCTGCGAAAATTGTTGGTTATGATGACTCATTATCTTAAACTGCTTTTGAATTTATGTCTAAAGTAAAAATCTTATTGCCTGATTTTTTTAATCATCTGGAAAGTGTCCGGTATAAATTGATTCGGATAATGAGAGTATTACTGTACTGATATTGTATGCCTCGTTATATTTAGCAACAGCTTATGATAAGGTTTTGTTGAAAAGTTTACATACTTTGTTGTCCTTGCATGCCGGATCCACCAAGTCCTAAATAAAATAAAAATACATGTATCGTTATATACAGTTTATTGACCTGCTGAGGTTTTTTCGGCTGACTTAAAATCGCACTTGAGCTACACGTTGGCTATTGGCAACTGGTCTCGTAAAATGTGTACCGAGGTACACAATTCAATTGAGGAGGCCGACATCTGAGCGGAACCCGTAGTAATCTAATAGTCAGTATATCAAAAAATGAAACCATCTTCAACAACAAAACAACATCCGTAATTATTAAATTAAGCTGTTTTTAAAAGAAGAATACAACAACTATCAAACTAAATTTTATCAGGTACTACAGCCAGCTCAAATATATTTTGCCGAAATAAAGATTGAAAAATAACACAATTAAAATATAATATTTATCATTCTTTGAATTTGACCGTCATGTAATTGAAGAAGTTATTATGTTTTTTTCTCAACTCCCCACCCGCCCCATCCGGGCCCACCTGCAAAATAAATTTGTTAACACGTTGACTGCGACGATAGCGATGGAAAATTATCATCGATAGAGACTGATGTGAAGTAGAAGAACATCCTGTTCTTTAAACCAGTTCGTTACAAGGGAAGTGAACTAACTCTTCTTCATTTTCGAAAAAGTAAAAATCTTAGTTCGAGGTCATAAAATTACAAGGTTAGGTTGAATTACGCCGCTAACTAAAGCTACACGACAGACTTAAAAATACGTGGAAATGTTCCTGGCCTTTCCGACCGGATAACTCATCATCTGTCACTAATTATTGAATTGAAAGCCAATAACCAGATTTTTTCAGTTATTAACTTTTCAACTATGAAATCATAATTAAATTTTCATAATTCATATTTTTTGGGGTTGTTTTTGTTTTATAAAACTACAAAAAATTAAAACAGAGACTATTTGCAATTTTTTTATAGATATATAGTTGAATAACAAACTAAACCGCACTGCGAAATGCAGTATGTCTGGTGTCTGGTCTCCCTACACTTGAGACGAAAGATTTAATTTCTTCGTAATTTTAAATAGAATATACACTTTCAAATCATCAAGTATTATTTCAAGCACAGTGGGATCGGTTGCAAAAGTGTAAAATCTAATATTCTACGTTCTATATCCTCAAATTGATTACCAAATAACCTTAAATTTGCTTACAGTGTTAATAATTGCATAATTCAAATATAATTCCCTATTGGAAATTTTTTAATGGACCAATAAAATATTTTATGGGACCCATAAAATATTCTATGGGAACCTATATATTTTATTGGACCATTAAAGTTTTGTACGGGACCAGTAAAATGTTTTATTGGACCACCAAATCTTTATTGGACCAATAAAACGTTTTATGGGGTCAGTGAAGCGTTTTACTGGACCATTAAAACGTTTATTGGGCCAGTGAAGCGTCTTACTGGACCATTAAAAGTTTATTGAGCCAGTAAAACGTTTTATTGGACCATTGAAATGTTTTATTGGATCAGTAAAACGTTCTGTTAAACCGTTAAAACGTTTTATTGGACCATTTAAACATTTATGAGAATAGTAAAACGTTTTATTGGACCATTAAAATGTTTTATGAGACCAGTAAACTGTTTAATAAAGAAAATAAAGCACTTTACATAATCATTAAAAAGTGTCATTGGACCAGATCAATGTTTATGGTTCCAATAGAGTATGAAATGGATATCATGTTCATGTGTTTTTTTGTGTTAAAATATTTTAATTATTTTTATTTTAAAATATTTTAATTATTTTTATTTTAAAATATTTTAATTATTTTTATATTAAAATATTTTAATTATTTTTATATTAAAATATTTTTATTTATTTTATATTTAAATATTTTTCATTGAAATATGCATTAAAATATTTTAAATTAAAAATATATGTTCAAATATTTTAATGGCTGTTATTTTAAATAAATTTTTTTTTAAATATTTAAAATTAAAAATATTCAAAATTAAAAAAAAAAATATTGTAATTTTTTATTCAATTTATTAATTGAAGTGTTTGTATTGAAATATATATTTTTTTCAATCAATTTTTAAATTTACTAGGTCATGTACTAGGTAATTTTTTTTAGCAGTAACCGGTCTCCTGCTTCGCCTAAGGCTTGCTTATAAAAATATCAAAAAATTGCAAATACTTAAGTAAATAGCACATAAAATATTCTATGTAAAAACCATTTTGTAAAAATTTTTTGTGGTTGTCAGACTTTGATTTTCGATTAAAAATCACCTTTTTAACTCAGAAAACTTATAGTTTTTATAGTTATATTAGCTTTAGTATTATGAACTGTAACTGTAACCGAACATAATCTAAACAAACAACAAATTATTCCAAAACGCTCCCCTTCAGGGACATGTCTAAATTGTGGAGGTGGCGATAGATGGCAGCATCTGTCTTGTTTGTGTGTATGTCGTGTCTGTCCTTCTTGACGAAGGTTTATAAGCGGGTCTTTGTGACCAAGCACACAAGCCTGAAAATATATGTCTACCGACCGACCAACCAACCAACCATTCTTCCCTTGGTCGCTGCTTTGAGCAGCGAATTGGATTTGACCGTGGATTTGCCAAGGATTTCCAAAACGTTTCTTTGGGTGAAATTGGCGAGTGATTCTATATCGCGTTCGATTTTATTCATTGTTTGTAAACCAACGGAGATTATGGATGAAAATATTTTGATTGCTGATTGCGCTTTACATTTAAAAAGCATAGATAATTATCTAGAAGTAATTAGATAAATATCTGAAAAACGTCGTCGAAGATGGTGATCCCATAGACTGTTAGAAATTTAGGGAAATCTCCGTATTTTTAGTTTTTAACTGTTTGTAATATTAACGGGCGTAACTGCTTTTTTTAACGGGACATGACTGTTTCTTAACGGGATATGTCTGGAATCTCTGCTGCCGGTTCCTGCCCATTATTTTACAGGGATTTTTTTTTTAATTGTGTAGGAGAGTGTTTTTTCTTGATTGTTTTTGTTTTCGGGGACTATTCTTTTCCGTTATTATATTTTTAACTTTTAATGTCGGAGTATTACTGAATAAATTTAAGTCAAGTAAAAAAGTGTTTATAGTATTGTCTGCCAAAAATTTCGAAATTATTAGTATTAAAAATAACTGATTAAGCTATCCACTCCAACCAGGTTTTAGCATTTTAATGCAAAATCTGGTTAAAAAATTAAATTTATTGATTACGGGTGAGATTATAAGAGATCGAATACTTTTATTAACATAGAAGCATTTTATTATCAACATATTTTACAGTGTTAAATTTTGAATTTCATTCATACATATGTTTGAATTTTACTTTCAAAATAATAAATGCGTCCTGTTTTAAATCAAAATATATTAAGTAAAACCTCTGAGAAAAACTCATAAAATTCAACCTGAAGTTTTAATATAATTTTTCACCAAGTAGGATCTCTTAAAAAGAGAAAACCCGCCAAGATGGCTGCTCTTTACCTATGGTAACCCTTTCCTTTGAAGTCGCCGCAAGACTCCCAAACCAAACGGGAAGCTAGCTCTGGACGATGCCTTGGGCATCGGACTGGATTTCCCGGGTTACACTGTCTTGAGCGGTGCCTTGGGCAGCGACCAAGGCATCGCTCAAGGCGCTGCCCAGGGCAGTGTAACTGCGGTATTCCAAAACGTGATAACACGCCGGTAAAAAGTAAGCAAAACAACTTCTAAATTTCACTTATTATAATATAAGTTATATTTACATAAATTTAAATTTACTATTGTCAATCAGAAGTTCTCAAACTTTTCGTCAGAGCAATTACATTGGGGTGCCTTTATTTTTTCTTAAAGGTACCGAGAACCGTAATATGTAGCTTAGATTCGAAAGCCGAAAATGCTTGGAAGTTATCTTTAATTTTTTTTTTTATTCTTATTGATAATTTCAAACGCAGAAATGTCATGGTTGTTAGATAATTATAAACTTTAAAGTTAAAACGTGTTGTCTCTTAAATAAACATTTTATATGAATTCTTTGCCTCTGATATGCTTTAAGAATTAAAAGTGTCACCCAAACTTTAAATGGAACTTTTAGTATTAAGAGTTCTAAATTTAATAATGAAACAGCTTTAATGGATGTATGACTGTATTTGCTGTCCGGTTTTAAATTGTAAAATAAAAATGAAATGTTAATAATGTGATACAATATAAAACTGCAGCTGCCTCAGTAACCATTAGTCTACCAAAAGGATCCTCAAGGTGAAGATGAGTTACCTCGGCTTATATACTACTATTAACGTTGTAATCTAGTGGTAGAAACATGGTTGTAAATCAACACCACCTAGTTGTTGATGACATATTGAGGTTGCTTGTGTGGTGAACCGCCACGAAACTTTGACAACCCAATTCTTATTATAGTCCTCCCATCACTTCTTAGCTTCAATGATGTGTGTTTTTGATGAGTCCAAACTATCACTCGTAAAACAAAAGGGGTAACGAAGATTTTGGTTTCAGCCAGAGTTACTATAGTTGGCGTTTCATTGCTTTTGCCAAGAACAGAGAGAGTATGCAAAGGAGCGACGGATCTTTTAAATATAAAAGCTAATTAAGGAATTGCCGAAATGATTTTGGAATTAAACTAAATGTTGGAGGCTTTTATTTTAAATATCCAATTAAAAAAAATTATTTGCATCTGCTCTGAAATGTTTTTTTTTTGTGTAATTCAATAAAAAATAATTTATTAATTGCATTTTTTATGATATTTTATTTTACCAGGTACATTATATTCCTTTTACATTCCTAAAAAAAATTTACGCTGCAACAAAGTGCTAACGTGGCAAAAGTGTTAATGGCTGTCTAAAAATTATTTTTTATTAAAATTTAATTTTTTATTAAAATTTAATTTTTTTTTAAATTTTAAAAATATTTTTTTGAATTAAAAAAATTATTTTTTGAATTAAAAAAATTATTTTTTGAATTAAAAAAATTATTTTTTAAATTTAAAAATGTGATACTTTTTTATGTGAGACTAGAGATGTATTTTTATAATTTTAAGTTAAGGAAAATGGCAGAAAGAGAACAATAACGAATGCGTTGCCCTAATACAGACTAACTGGTATGTTCATTACTAACATACAGTTCGATTCGTTTTTTAAGTCCATGCAAACAATGGGTAATCTTTTAATAGCTAATAAATAATACTTATTTAAAAAAAAATAAAGTGAATAGCAATACATACCGCTTACTCCACCTTGCACTAAAATATTTGCAAAAGAATAAAATTACTATATTTTTTAAAAAAAAAATTGCAATATAAATTGTTTTGAAAAATATTTTTCAACATAAACATTAAACAAAGACCATATTTAACAGTATACGATCGTCGAGTGTCCAAAGTGCAATTGTCAAATCAGTAAGCTATTTCCACCTTTGCGTGCGAAAATTGTTGATTATGATGACTCATTATCTTAAACTGCTTTTAAATTTATGTCTAAAGTAAAAATCTTATTGCCTGATTTTTTTAATCATCTGGAAAGTGTTCGGTATAAATCGATTCGGATAATGAGAGTATTACTGTACTGATATTTTATAACTCGTTATATTTTGCAACAGCTTATGATAAGGTTTTGTTTAAAAGTTTACATACTTTGTTGTCCTTGCATGTATCGTTATATACGTTTTATTGACCTGCTGATGTTTTTTCGGCTGACTAAATCGCACTTGAGCTACACGTTGGCTATTGGCAACTGCTCTCGTAAATTGTGTACCGAGGTACACAATTCAATTGAGGAGGCCGACATCTGAGCGGAACCCAATGTAATCTCATAGTCTGTATATCAAAAAATGAAACCATCTTCAACACCTAAACAACATCCGTACTTATTAAATTAAACTTTTTTTAAAAGAAGAATGCAACAACTATCAAACTAAATTTTTTCAGGAACTACAGCCAGCTCAAATATATTTTGCCGCACCAAAGTATAAAAAATAACACAATTAAGATATAATATTTGACATTCTCCAAATTTTACAGTCATGTAATTGAATAAGGTAGTATGCTTTTTTTTCTCACCTCCCCATCCGTGCAAACCTGCAAAATAAATTTGTTAAATGAAATCTTAAGCCCATTAGGTTTAAACTTTCTTTTTATGTGAGACTCACGATGTATTTTTAAAATTTTAATTTAAAAATAATGGCAGAAAGAGAACAATAACAAATGCGTTGCCCTAATACTTACTAAATGGTATGTACATTACTAATATACAATCGTTTTTTAAGTCCACGCGAACAATGGGTGATCTTTTAATAGCTAATAAATAATAGATATTTTTAAATAAAAAAAATGTAAATAACAACAAAAATGTAAAATTGTTGTGTTTTTATAGACAAAAACCTGAAATGGAAATCACACGCCAATTACGTATCAAACAAATTAAGATTCGTTTTAAGACAATTTTATTTTTTGAGAAATAAAATAAACCATGATTTCATGCGATTACTCTACAACTCTTTTGTACATCCTTTGTTTAATTATGGAATCCTTGCCTGGGGAGGGGATTATGTAACAAACCTCAAAAGAATTATAAACATACAAAATAAATTTGTTAAATTTTTGTTAAAGGCAAATGTGAGCATAAACATTGAAAATTATAAATTGTTAAATATTCTACCTATTCGTTATATTTATTTCTTTAAAGTTTGTTTATATATTTTTAATAATCCTGATGTGTGCAATAAGCGGATACGTATTAACCCAAGAAGACTTAATGGTATTTACATCATTCCTAAACCTAAAAAGAACATTTTCTGTAAAAATTTTATTTATCTTGCACCAAAGTTTTTTTAATAGTCTTCCGCTTCAAATACAATCTTTAATTAATCTTAATTCCTTCAAAAACCAATTGAAAAATCTTTTGTTTGATATTCCCGATATAGAGAACTATTTTTGATTATGCATACTTCAATTATTGAAATAAAATAACTGTACAGTAATTTATTTTGTATTGACTAACCCTCTTAAATATACCCCCGACACTTCTGTTGCCATAATATTTTTTACTTGTAATTTAATATTTGTTCTTTTTTTGTGTTTGTAAATTTACATCCATGTACTTTTTTACGTTCGCCAATATGGTTCTTGTGATCATTGGTGTTCTATCTACTGTATAATTGCTTTTGTATTTTTTCCCCCTTCAAATTAATATCTGTTATTTTTGTGCAATAAAAAAAAATTATAACAATACATACCTCCTGGTACTGAAAATGTACGCAAAAATGAAATCTTATTTTTTTTTAAAAAAATATTCTATTACAAAAATGTTAAACAAATATTTATAATTAAACGAAAATTAAACAACGACCCTAAATAAGGGACATATTTATGTTCGCTGACAGTAGACGATTTAAGACTCAAAACTGCAATATCCAAATTCGAGCGTTCAATTGGTTTTTTGCAACATTGACACCTTCCAGGTGAGAATATTGCTTGTATATTGATCAACTGTAGTAAACTTCTTTTGCATTAACCCTTTAACTTTTAAAACGGCCATACTGGTAAAGGACAAAAAACTATTAATTTTTTTTTTAATTTTAAAAATTATTTGTAAAATTAAAAAAAAAATATTATTTTAAACTGCTTTTGTATTTATGTCTAAAGTAAAAATCTGATTGCCCTGATTTTTTTAATCATCTGAAAAGTGTCCGGTATAAATTTATTCGGATAATGAGAGTATTACTGTAATGATATTGTATAACACGTTATATTTAGCACCAGCTTATGATGAGGTTTTGTTTAAAAGTTTATATACTTTGTTGTCCTTGTATGCCGGATCCACCAGCAGGTCCTAAATAAAATAAAAATACACGTATCGCGTTATATACGTTTTATTGACTTGCAGAGATTTGTTCGGCTGACTTAAAATCGCACTTGAGCTACATGTTGGCTATTGGCAACTGGCCTCGTAAATTGTGTACCGAGGTACAGCTGGGGAAAAAAAACGATCCACCCTTCGTTTTTCGGCTGCTATTGGTTAAGGAATTTTGTGAAAGGTGTCATTTTTCAGGAAATAGCGTAAGGAATTGGGAACTGGCAACCAAAATTGTATAAGGGGTCGTCTACATATTAAATTGAGTACCAACTTTGAAAATTCCAATAGCAACACCAAATTGTTTTAATATAAAAATGTTTATCATCGTTAAAATACCCCAGATCCAAAAGAAAATTTATTAATTTGCTTTATTTGTTGAGATATAAGCATTCAAAGTTGAACGCCCATAATGCTAAAAAAGTTTCACAAACTTTTATTCATACCTCCACAAATAAAATGAATTCAACCAATTTTTTTTTTTCATTATATACTTCTTAATCTTCCAAAAACAAATCACACAAGTTTTTTCATCAATTTTTCATTATTATTATTTTTTTATTTAAATTTTTATAAGAAAAAATAAAACATGAATAGCAACCCCAAATTTTTATTACATAAATCGATAAAGTAGATCAAGTAGAACCAAAATCCCGAATTTTTTAATTCAACAATAATTATTTGCCGAGTTATTGTAAAAATACTGAAAAAAACGAATTTTAGGGACCGTGTAAAAAATTACTTAGCAAATTGGATCCTAACTTGCATTATCGTTTGGTGGTTGAAAAGCGTTTTTGGTAAATATTTATTCACATTATTGATGTCTGTCAAATGTCTAAAAATATTTTCTTGTTTCAAGTGCATACAATGTATTTTGTTTGTATAATTAACATTAAATTATATCGATTACTATGTTTTTGAATGTATGTTATTTCCAATACAATTTCAAAAAGTGTGTTTTATATTAAAAATTAAATACTTTAAAATATTATTGGAATTCGGTGTTTAGTATATTTCTTTGTTACCACGTTGATTATTTTAAATGATTAGTGTCCACTGCCTTAGTTAAAAATAATTGCCAAATCATTCTGCTTAATTTTATTTTGCTTTCCTTAAATATCGTGTTAAGATCGTAACTCTCGTTTTGTAATATGTGGTTTATATTACCGATAAAGTGAGCCGGGGTTCCGGACACAATCCTGAAAGCCAAAAAATACCGACAAGCCAGAATCTCGAACGCCGAAATCCCGAAAGGCTATAATCCCGACATAGACGAAATCCCGAATGGGTCGAAATCCCGAAAAAATAGATTTTTGTCCATTTCTCGATTAAAAAAATATATATATATTAGAGATTACTTATTTATTTACTTATTTAGTTAGTTATTTAGTTATTATTAGTTACTTATTTAGTCAGTCAGTCCGTTAGTTAGTCAGTCAGTCGGTTAGTTAGTCAGTCGGTCAGTTAGTAGGTCGGTTAGTTACAGTCCGTTAGTTATTCAGTCAGTCAGTTAGTCAGTTAGTTAGTCAGTCAGTCAGTCAGTTAGTTAGTCAGTCAGTAAGTTAGTTAGTAAGTAAGTTAGTAAGTTAGTTAGTCAGTTAGTCAGCCAGTTAGTCAGTGAGTCAGTCAGTTCACTGACTAACTAATTGACAGTAAGTTAGACTAAGTTAGTCAGTCTGGAATAACTAACGAAGTGACTAACTAACGGACTGACTAACTAACTGACTAATTGACTAACTAACTGACTGACTAACTAACTCACTGACTAACTGTCTAACTCACTGACTAACTGTCTAACTAACAGACTAACTGACTGACTAACTAACTAACTTACTGACTGACTAACTGACTGACTGACTAGCTAACGGACTGACTAACTAACTGACTGATTAACTAACTTACTGACTGACTAACTAACTAACTAACTGACTAACTAACTGATTAAATAACTAACTGACTAAATAACTAAATATATAAATTATCTCTAATATTTAAAAAAAATATCTCTATATTAAAAAATCTCTATATTAAAAAAATCGAGAAATGGACAAAAATCTATTTTTGGGATTTCGACCCATTCGGGATTTCGACCCATTCGGGATTTCGACACATTCGGGATTTCGGCTTGCCGGGTTTTGGCTTGTCGGGATTTCGGGTTGTCGAGATTCGGCTGTCGGGATATGTCCCAGACCCAGTGCGCCGAATTTTAAACAAACTTTTTGTAGCAATATAAATGAAACAAAAATTTGCATAAAATGTAAAAAATAAATGTAATAATCATATTTGTCTATCTGATTGTAACTAATCGTATTTGAAAATCTGTTCGTTATAAATAATCGTATGTGTGACTTAATTTAAATTTAAAACTTGTTCTCGTCTACCTTTTATTTTATTTCTGAATTTTAAAATCTAAAATTTAAAAAAAAAAAAAGGTAAAAACATAAAAAATCATAATATTAGTAAAGAAGGTTTAATTCTAGCATCTTTTGGCGAGATTATGGTAACCCTTTTCTTAGCTTGTCGTTTCAAAAAGACACACTAAATATTACCTTTTTTAATTTGGAGATTTCCCCCTAATCGCGTTTAAAATTAATGCTTTAATATCTCGGCAAATAATGCAAAACAAATAATTCTTTTTTATACATGTATTGAAGGTGTTGAACATTTTTATGTAAAAAAAAATTGGGTGTTGCCATTGGAATTTTCAAAGTTGGTACTCATTTTAATATGTAAACGATCCCTTATACAATTTTGGTTGCCAGTTCTCAATTGCTTAAGCTATTTCCTGAAAAATGACACCTTTCACAAAATTCCTTGACCAATAGCAGCCGAAAAACGAAGGGTGGATCGTTTTTTTTTCCCAGCTGTACACAATTCAATTGAGGAGGCCGATATCTGAGCGGAACCCAAAGTAATATCATAGCCTGTATATCAAAATGAAACCATCTTTAACAACAAAACAACATCCGTAAATATTAAATTAAGCTTTTTTTAAAAGAAGAATGCAACAACTATCAAACTAAATTTTATCAGGTACAACAGCCTGCTCAAATATATTTTCCCGCACCAAAAATTGAAACATAACACAATTAAAATATAATATTTAACATTCTTCAAATTTGACCGTCATGTAATTAAAAAAGGTAGTATGTTTTTTTTTTCTTACCTGCCCATCCGGGCCCACTTGCAAAATAAATTTGTTAAATAAAATCTAAAGCCCATTAGGTTTAAACTTTCTTTTTATGTGAGACTCACGATGTATTTTTAAAATTTTAAGTTAAGGAAAATGGCAGAAAGAAAACAATAAAAAAGATGTTGCCCTAATACAGACTAATTGGTTGTACATTACCAATATACAGTTCGATTCGTTTTTTAAATCCATGCGAACATGGGTAACCTTTTAATAGCTAATGAATAATACTTATTTAAAAAAAATAAAGTAAATAACCATTTAGTCACGAGGTATGTTTAATGGGTTAAGGTTTTATATTTGAACTTGATTTTTATAAATCCCATTAAATTTGCCCAAAATATCGCGTCGACTAAAGTAAGTGGATTCGTATGTGATTTTCAAGAAAGTTATGAGATGGTAAAATTGTATAGTGCTTTGTACAAACGTGCGTATATAAATATTATATATATTATATGGTATGGTATGGTTTGTTTGGTACGGTATGTATGGTGTGGTACGTATGGTTTGTTTGATACGATATGTGTGGTATGTATGCAAGTATTTTTTATTTATGTATATATATATATTTAAGATTGAAAAATTTATTTTAAAATTTTTATTAATTAAAAATATTTTTAATATTTTTGCATTTGGGTTAAAAGAGATGATTAAATATCTCTTATTTTGTAAATGCGTGATTCCTTTATAAAAATCGTGAGCGTTGTCTGAGGTGCGGCTTATTCTTGCAACGATAACATAATTTGTTTTCAAATATGAGGATTGTCTAAGTCTATTTTTGGATGAATTTCAAAGTTGTTTCTGAGCATTTAAATTTGTATTATATTTTCAATTAATTTATTATTTCAAATTGGACAAAATATTTAACAATAGTTGAATCTGGTTGTAAGAATTTTTATAGCGACTTAAGTGATGTTCAATGCATTGATTCAATTTTCTTATTTTCACATTTTAATTTCATTGTTTATATGGAAACTTTTATGAAGTTGATTAATTGAAATGATTCTATGCATTTTAAGTCCTATGACCTTTTTTTAAAGGAAAACATTAACACTAATTTTTTATTTCCTTCAAAATATCAGCATTAAAGTTTACATGTTTTTAAGGGTTCCTCAAAGGGTGTTTTTTAAGGGTTTTAATAGTGCACAATTACCAGTCAAATAACTTTCCGTTAAAATTATCTTTAAAACGCCAATGGTTTAAGTAGCTACAAGTTAAGTAATTTTTATTATGTTATAAATATTTTCTAACAGATAGGTCCTCGCTACTTATGTGCCTCAGTAATACTATGGAAGAAAAATATAGATACACAGGCACGGAACCAGGGGGGGCTTAGGTAGAAGGGTCAACCCCTCTGTCGTTTTGACCAAAGAACTTCTCTTTCCCCCTTCTTACTTAAAGCTCTGAGACCATGAATGGATTTCTGCTTCGTTGTGTTGAGCATTCGAAATTTCGTAGCGCCTGGAGATAATTATAGGTTTCCTTTCCCTCTTTGACACATTTACATATTTAAAAGCGGGCTTCTTTTATTGAAGGTTTGTTTCCATGTGCATTCCAAAATTGGCTTTAAACCTACAAATTTTGCTTCACATCTAACAATTTTCGTATCATTTTATGGCCAAAATAATTAAAAGTATTTTTGCTTTTCTAAAAAATTAAGCACTATGATAGATTGATATTAAATTTGAGGATTGACCTTACTTTAAAAGGTCTTTTTTTTCCCGAATATACTACTTGTACCCATTATGGACAGTGTTATCAATATGAACAAAACTTATATCTTTAAAAGTTAAATTTTTAATCGAGAGATAGTGCTACATGTCCGTGAAGAAAAGCAGTTAAAAAATATTAAAAATATTTTAGGTTTGAAAGTGGAAAAAAGAACGTTGTTCACCCTTTCGAAGGTAATTGGTATTTTTGTGGTGTGCTGATCTTAATTATAGGAAAGTTTATATTCATATGATATATTGGATAATTGTTTTTTAAAAAAATGAAAAGTGGAGTGTTTTAGAAAGCTGAAAAAACATATTTTTGATTGATATTGCATATATTACTTGACGTTTTATTTGTAAATTTATTATAACATTTAGTAAAACTAAGCCTGATTCGCAATATGGACATCTTATGTGCAATACGGACATCTAATGAGTCTTCAGATTCACAAATTTGTAACATATCTGTTTAATGAGATTTTATTTAGCTAATTAATAATAAATTAATGTTCAAATTAGTTATATTTCTGCTGTTTGAAAGTTTTTGAAGAGCCACAACCGAAAATGACCCCTCTCCCTTCTAAAAGTGTACGTTTTGACGGTATTTACCCTGCCCCCCTCACTCGCAATACTGATATTTCTTTTATCTCCTCGACTTCTAAAATCCCTCTCAAGTGTGGTCATCATTTGAACCAGTAATTTTCATAAGAAACACATTTTCTAGATTTTTTGGAAAAATTTAAATAGATTATCAGAACTATTTAAGACACATTATTAATCGTCATTTATTACTAAAAGATACTTTAATTAGAAATAGATCTAATTTTGACTGTAGTGTAAGTCACGAAAAGAATAAAAGTTTCTATAACTTTTTAAAATAAAAGCTTTACTTCAAAATTTTACGATATTTTCCCTTTCTATAGTAACTCTCCGTAAATTCCACAACTTTAATTTTAAAATAAATCTACAAAAGCATTTTCTCTATTTATAACACATTTTAGCTTTGTAGTGTAAGTCACAATGTATGTCAGTCACAGCTTCTGTTTGATTTATCTATTATAGATTAGCTATAATATTTGTAGATTTCTTATATTTTGATCATTTTAATTTAAGATGGCTAAATCAACAGTTAAAAGAAATAAAAAGAGCAAAGGGAAAGACTTTAAGCATGTGGAAAATTTCAAACCTTTAAAGAAAAGGAAAGCAAAAACGAGTTTACGGACAACACTTTAACTAAAAATACACCACCTCTATTGCAATGTTCCAACCGTTAGACAACATTGATTGGCATTTCTCTGCCACCAATGTTGGTCATCTTTAAATTTAGTCATAAAAAAGGACCATTTGATGGACTTGGTGATACAGTGAGGAGGGGATAAAAGCAGCCACACCTTCCAGGAAAATTGACCCACATTCTGCTAAAGATTTTTCCACTTAGCATAAGAAATCTGCCCAAACGCGTATAACTATTATACATTTCTGACAATTGTATAAAGGGCGAAATAGGTAGATTAAATGATATTTGCTCATCAAAGGACAATAAATATTTCCGATTCCTGACACTCAAAAATTGCTCTGCTTTTTAAAATTAAACAAATACTTACTTAAAACTGCCAATATTTCATTAATCCCCCAAAAAACAACACTGCTGATTAAACAAATGGAATTGTTGTAAAAGGAAATACCTCTCAGCAAAATTCTGAAAATGAATTTGATGCTGAAAGAAGAGCTTTAGTTCCTTTTGTAGGAAAATTATCGTTACATATTTTGTGGGGCAAATGTTAAGTAAAGTTGCTTATTCAATGAAATTGAAACATCTGCAATGGTCAGGAAGTCTTTTTGCATGGCCTGAGAAGGAAGGTTTTTCAGACAATTCTATTGAAGAAAGAATTAAGAAATTACCAGAAACCAACTTTAGGGGACGTTGTGTAACTTTTTCTAACTATGATTTTACCATGTATGCAATTCTTAACTTACCATGTTCAAAATTATTTCAATATGTTATGTTATTATTGCCTAAATTTCCATATCTGTGATACAATTCACATGATGTAGTGTAAGTCTCAAATTGAATTTAGTGTAAGTCACGCACAAAACTGTTAATAAATTATTTCCCATGATATTTCCACACTTTTTTGCAATTAAATTATTTAGCTTTAAACCTTGTACTTAAATTAAGCACTGGTAGAATGTTGATTTACTGCACTATGAAGAAGAAATGAGAGTTTTAAATGATAACCAAAACTCGACTTCCTTTCATGTAGTGTAAGTCACAGTATGACATTTTTATTATTTTTTAGTGAAATACTAAATGAAAATGGTTTTTTATGATTTCTAAAAATAGTATATGTTCAGGGGTAAACTGGCGTACAATATTTTTTTTTGAATAAGTAGAAAATAATTATGAACTACGCAAACGAAATTTGTTAAATCGTCCGATGTAGTGTAAGTCACGCGTGGAAATGCCCGATGTATTTTTTCTGGTTAGATCAGAAACTCGAAATGGTCCAACAAAAGTATCCCGGACTTGGACCCAACCTGTAATGGTCAGGCACTGACATTTTAATGAAAGTACACGTCAATGGAACAAGAAAGCCAAGCCTGATGTCATAATCCATAACAAGAGGATTGTGAATGTTTAAAAGGCGGTGACAGGTGACATAACGCTTTCTTCAAAGTCCAATAGCCCTCGTGTAGCTCTAGTGCGACGATAATTCAAACTAAACTAAACTAAACTTTCTTCAAAGTCAATTGTTGACTAATTTACTTAAATTCTTACTAGTCTGATTGATACCATTCGATGTGCAGTTGAAAGGACTGTTGTTTGCGAATAAATTTGAAATTCACGCAACTTCCCTATTGCCAGAAGGATGGTTTTATAGTTGCTACATTGGGTGTGAAATTATTTTAAATAGTTAGAACGTTTTTGAAGTCCTAAAGATATATTTTGGGAATGTTTGGCTTGAAGGAAAAAATAAACATATTTTTAATTATTTTTTACCATTAAATATTCGAAAGGAGGTAATTATCAAGCGCAATCGAGATCTCTGGTCATCGAGGGATCAACGAGTGAACAAAAAAAAACGAAAAAACTTTGAAAACCATATATGCCCTAAAAATGAATTTAAAATAGAATATTTACACAACTTACAATGGGAATCATGTGTGGGAGAATAGAAGAATTCATAAACAGGAAGTTTAATAAATGAAAATAGAATGCAATAATGATAATAAAATAAAAAGATAAATAGCATTTTTTAAATTTGCTATAGAGTATTGTACATTATAAACAAATATTCTTTATTGTTTATTTAAAAATTGAATGATTTGATTTATCCTGTAGATATCATTAAGGGATATAACAACAGTTTAACATTCTTGAGGATAACTCGTGTTATATCTAGCTTCTCAAATGGTCTTTTTGATAGGTTCCATTAACCAAAATAAAATAAATGAAATGATTTTGTCTTTCTTCATTTGATTGTTAAATTTGCCAGCCATTCCTCAAATATTGCTCTTGTCATCTAGACCTTAAAGTTTGACCTAATCTACAATGAATGGTAACCACAATGAATATCTCGCTACCACTACACTAATAGATCTTTGATATCATACCTTACGAACAAAAAAATAAAGAGGCACGTAAACGTTTTGTAAAAAGTGACTGTAGAAAACTAGCCCTAACTATGTAACTACTTTTATATAAATTATATCATAAACGAAATACACTTGTACTCGTTTATAACGAGCCAAAAAAGACCGCAACATTTACTAGTTAAACCTAAGTGCTTGTAAAAAGACAGTCAGTTTTATTGTAATTGTATGCTTTCATCAACATGAGTGTTCTTTAGCAGCTTTGAACCAGTATAATAAGACAATCAATGCTTTTTGCAGAGGTCGACATCTTTAGCTCCTCTCTAAACTCCCGGAAAATTTTCACCTCGTCAACGGTTAAAACTATCCACTTCGACATAACCCCATAAAATTTAGCAAACGTTATCAATGAAAACCTCTCACCAGCGCCCCCAATGACCCTGAAGAACACTTTCCTCACTCTGCTTCTGCAAATAAGCCACCTGTTGAACCCCATATTTTTGACCATTCTTCCTATTCATAGTATGGCTTTAAAGGAATTTCTCCAAACAAAGGGGGTGAGGACAACTTTTCCAAGAAAAGAGTTAACTTCTAAACCGACTGCATAGTGAAAACAATTTACAAGATAGAATAAATATTCCTCGTTAAATCCGAGGCTTGCTCGTAGCAAGCGATTTCCCTTCCATAGACTTAGCATTGGACCAACCTAATATTCTTGCTTTCCTCGGTAAATCCGGGTCCTCGTAAAATCAGGACTCGCTATAAACGAGTTCGACTGTAGTTGATCAATCAACTTATTTTCTGTTCTGTAAGTGTTCACTAAAATAAGTAAATTATTCAGTTGCTACATAAGTTTAGATGAATGCAAGTAAACTATTAATATATTTTTTAATAATAATGTATGTCTATTTCAACTTCCTCCAACTCCCAAGGTCACCTTGAAAATATCCCTAAACTAATCCTCCTATTTAAAAAAAAGTCTTTTTTAAAGAACAGTACAGAAAGATAACGCATCAAACAATGTTTACATTTTCGTTAAATAATTAGTAATTTATAAATTTCAGACACTTTTTATACTACAATTACCCCAACTGAATTCTTAAAATAAATTAATGGGATTTATAAAAATCAAGTTCAAATATAAAACCTTAACCCTTTAAACCTACCTCTTGACTAAATGGTCATAACAAAAGAATGCATAAAAATGCATGACTTTAAATACATTTTTATAAAAATACAGACTCTTATAGGTAAAACCGAACTTCATCACAAATTACTAGACAAGTAAGTAGTGCAATACCATTTTACCATCGAACTTCCTCCCAATGCCAAACACCTTAAAATCCATTAAATCCACTTTTACTTTACGCGATATTTTGTCGCGATATTTTGGGAACGCGATATTATGGGCACGCGATATTTTGGCCCGCGATATTTTGGGCACGCGATATTTTGGGCGCACGATATTTCGGCCGGCGATATTTCGGCCGCGATATTTTGGCCCGCGATATTTCGGCCGCGATATTTTGTCCCATTACCGTTCAAGAGATATTTTACAATAACTATTATACTAGAATATTCGTTATACGACGAGTCTCATTATATTGTAACTTCATTGCCAAATACTACACGCTGTTAAAGTTAAGCCTAACTTGCACATGCAATTTTCCCTTTGCCAAAATAAAACCAAAAATTCACGTTGTACGAAACTTACATATGTGCATTCAGTTTATTAACTATTAGTATATTTTTTTAAATGAATTGTTTGTTTCATAAATTGTTAAATTATTTATTTATTGCTTAAGTTAATTAAATAATTTTCATTTACACAAAAATGTAATCATTTATAAATTGCACACAACTACAATAAACCAATTAATGGTAATATTATAACTATCAAATAATAATTCTTATATTATTAATAATTTTATGTATTTTGCAGGATTCCTTCATCGTATTTAAAATAATTAGTTGAATAATTGTATTGGAACGGGATTTATAGATTTTAAAACATTTTGTCCGTATTTCCAGACTTGGGGGAAAAAACAATTCATTGACACCAAGCTCTACAGATATCAATAGGGATCATAACGCTACCGATCGGATTTTTAATGGTGTCAGTAAGGCTCTATTCATATCAATTGAGAACAGTAACCTACTGGTAAAAGTTTTATGGATATCTGTACAGGCCTATTAATATCAATTGAGATCAGCAGCCTACTGGTAAAAGTTTTATGGATATCAGTACAGGCCTATTAATATCAACTGAGATCAGTAGCCTACTAGTAAACTTTTTATGGATATCAGTATAGGCCTATTAATGTCAATTACGATCAGTAGCCTACTGATAATTTTTTATTGATGTCGGTTGAGCTTTATTGACATCAATAGGAAATATTATCAGTAGGTTACTGATATCAATAGCTTCTACTGATAACAATAGGGACATCCATAGAAATCAGTACATGTCAATAGAGCTGTACTAATGTCAATAGATTTTTGTATTGATCTCTCTATGGATCATTTTTAGTAGGATAACGATGTATTTTTAAAATTTTAATTTAAAGAAAATGTAATGTTTAAGGCAGAAACAGAACAATAACAAATGCGTTGCCCTAATACAGACTAAATGGTATGTAGATTACTAATATACAGTTCGATTGGTTTTTTAAGTCCATGCGAACAATGGGTAATCTTTTATAGCTAATAAATAATAGTTATTTTTAAATATAAAAAGTAAATAACAATACATACCACCTGCTCCACCTGGCACTGAAAATGTATGGAAAAATTACATCTTAAGTTTTTTTTAAAAAAATATTCTATTACAAAAATGTGAAACAAATATTTATCATTTAACGAAAATTAAACAACGACCCTAAATGAGGGATATATTTATGTTCGCTGACAGTAGACGATTTAAGACTCAAAACTGCAATATCCAAATGCGAGCGTTCAATTGTTTTTTTTGCAACATTAACACTTTCCAGGTGTGAATATTGCTTGTATATTGATCAATGGACAATTACAGCGTTTTCCAGAAACATTTTTATTCAATTAAGCATATTAAAAAACCTCTAAAACTCAAGTATTTCTGGTTTTAAAGATGTATTTATTTTTAAATTCATTTTTAAAGTTAGTGATACGTCACTCCTGTTAAACCTCTCTTAGCATAACAGATGACGTAACGGTTGGCTTTTTTTGTTCTTGGCGTGTTATTTCGTATCACGTTTCACTGTATCGCTTTTGAAACTTTGAAACGTGCTTTCAACCTTATTAAACTCTACTAAAAAAACTAAACTGACTAAAAAAATAAGCTATTTTACAGAAACATGTCATGTTCATTCCAGTTAATTTCTTCAAACGATGAACGATTTCACCCGATTATTCCGATCAGATCTAACAGTCAATAGTTCTGCAATAGCTCATATGCGCTCTAGTGTGTGTATTTTAACTAACAACCAAACTTGGAACAAGCTGTTTAAATTCCTTGATATGAACTGGTTAAAAATAATATTTTCTTCTTCTTTTAATGAGGTTTCGCAGAAATTGTAAGGTTTACTATTTTATAAAGTGTATTAAAGCATAGATCGAAACATCGCCAAAAACATAACAGTTGACGTCAGTGCTGTTTTCAGTGACGTACATTTTCGGCAAATTTCAAATGCATTTCTTGTTGAAATTAAACATATTTGTGAATATTTAAGCTTATATTCGGAATCTGCAGCTTCTAATGTACCAGAAAAACATATATATTCTGAATTTCGCGTTTTATGCAACTTGTCCATTGTAGTAAACTTCTTTTGTATTAACCCTTTAACTTTTAAAACGGCCGTACTGGTAAGGGACAAAAAGATATTAATTTTTTTTTTAATTTTAAAAATTATTTGTAAAATTAAAAAATATATATTTTAAACTGCTTTTGTATTTATGTCTAAAGTAAAAATCTGATTGCCTGATTTTTTTAATCATCTGAAAAGTGTCCGTTATAAATTGATTCAGATAATGAGAGTATTACTGTACTGATATTGTATAACACGTTATATTTAGCAACAGCTTATGATGAGGCTTTGTTTAAAAGTTTATATATTTTGTTGTCCTTGCATGCCCGATCCACCAGGTCCTCAATAAAATAAAAATACATGTATCGCGTTATATACGTTTTATTGACCTGCAGAGATTTGTTAAGCTAACTTTAAATCGCACTTGAGCTACACGTTGGCTATTGGCAACTGGCCTCGTAAATTGTGTACCGAGGTACACAATTCAATTGAGGAAGCCGACATCTGAGCGGAACCCAAAATAATCTCATAGCCTGTATATTAAAAAATGTAACCATCTTCAACAACAAAACAACATCCGTAATTATTAAATTAAGATTTTTTTTTAAAAAAGAAGAATGCAACAACTATTAAACTAAACTTTATCAGGTACTACAGCCAGCTCAAATATATTTTGCCGCACCAAAGATTGAAAAATATCACAATTAAAATATAATATTTGACATTCTTCAAATTTGACAGTCATGTAATTGAAGAAGATAGTATATTTTTTTCTCACCTCCCCATCCGGGCCAACCTGCAAAATAAATTTGTTAAATGAAATCTTAAGCCCGTAAGGTTTAAACTTTCTTTTTATGGGAGACACACGATGCATTTTTACAATTTTAATTTAATGAAAATGGCAGAAACAGAACAATAACAAATACGTTGCCCTAATACAGACTAAATGGTATGTACGTTACTAATATACAGTTCGAATCCTTTTTTAAGTCCACGCGAACAATGGGTAATCTTTTAGTAGCTAATAAATAATAGTTATTTTCAAATGAAAAAAGTAAGTAACCACCATACCACCTGCGCCACCTGGCACTGAAAATGTATGGAAAATGAAATCTCAAGGTTTTTTTTAAAAAAAATATTCTATTGCAAAAATGTGCATTAAATATTTATCATTTAACGAAAATTAAACAACGACCCTAAATAAGGGACATATTTATGTTCGGTGACAGTAGACGATTTAAGACTCAAAACTGCAATATCCAAATGCGATCGTTCAATTGGTCTTTCGCAACATAAACACCTTCCAGGTGTGAATATAGCTTGTATATTGATTAATTGTCCTAAACGGCTTTTGTATTAACTCTTTAACTTCTAAAACGGCCCGGACGGCCGTACTAGTAAGGATTTGATAATGTATGCTGATTGTTGTCAGCATATATGTTGAAATATATATTTGTCAATTTAACGATCAATAAACATCAGATTCTTTATTTATGTTACATTTTTGTGTTTGCTAACTGGAGGCGACTTCCGATTACTAAAAATGTAATTATTAAATCCGCGCATAATTGTTCCATTCTCCTATAAACACCTTTGCGGTAAGAACGTTATTGGCATAATGAATCACAGTCTTAAACTAATAGAGATTATAGTTAAAGTATTATAGTGGCTGATCACGGGACACTCATGGAGCCAAGATTACCATGGCAAACTTGCTAGTGTTGCCACGTCTTTAATGAGAAGAATACTGCGACTTCATCAAAAAACACCATTTCATACCGAAATTACAGAAAAAAATATCATAACAATACTAGCTGCATTATGGTATGGTATATATTATATATTTTGATGGACGCCGTGGTATTTTTTCTATTAAAAAGGTGGCAATACTACCAAGTTTGTCATGGCTCCATTCGCGTGATCTGCCACTCTAATACTGTTACAATGATGATCTATGCTTAAACTACTTTTATATTGATGGCGGTCGGAAAAAGATAATTTCCTGATCTTTTTGATAATCTGAAATGTGTCAGGTGTAACTAGATTCGGATAATGAGAGTACTAATGTACTGATATTGTATGACTAGTTACATTAAATAACAGCTTTTGAAAAGTCGTACGTAAAAGTTTACATACTTTATTGTCCTTGCATGCCGTATCCACCGTATCCTCCCATAAATAAAGAAAAGTGCATAGATAGTTTTATGCGTAGAATTACTCAAATAATTTTTTCCGTACCAAATATAAAAAAAAAATAATTTCAATATACTATTAATTTAATATTCTTCAAATTTGGCAATCATGTAATTTTAGTATGTTGTATGTATTTTAATTTCTTACCCCATCCGCCATATCCTGCAAAAAATGATTTTCCCTAGTGCAGATTAAAAGGTAGGTACATTACTAGCATACAATGTTAAAAAATCCCTAAAATATCGGCAGGGAACGGCAGCAAAAGGTTCATGTGAAACCCCGTTAAAAAAACACCCATGTTCATCATTTCCTACAGTTAATAGACGAGTAAAACTGTAAAAATACGGGAATTGCCATAATTTTCTGGGATAAGGCAATTTATTTAGTGAGTCAGACCGTTTTCCATGAAATAAGGCTGTTGCTCATAAAAATTGAAGGGCAAATACTCGTAAATTTACAGTTTTTTTTTTTTTTGCAGTGTATTTTTTTCTTACCTGGGTATGTCCAAAACCATCCCCATCCCCAATAGCCACCAGGAAAAGCTGAAAAATGAAATTTTGTTAAACCTGTAGTTTACCAATCGAAATCATAACTATTAAATTAAAAAATAATATTTTTCTACAGGTGAACAGGCTATTTTTAAACGTTTTTAATTGTATGATAAATGTATGCCTTAATTGTTTCTATAATTTCTTTATTTTTTAAATTGGTTCCTTTATTTCTCTTAATTTCGATAAATAATTTTAAATAAAACAATCGAATCAATTTCAAAAATTCGAAAAGAGGAATTATGGGGACATTAAAGGCAGCTACATTTATCACATAAAAAACCGTTTGTAAAAAATATTCAATACAACCGGAATAATTCAGCTTAGAAAATTATTTTTCCCCAAGCGACGACTACAGTTTGGAAATACGACATCTGCATCCATTCCTCGACTTCACTCCCATTGGAGACCGAAAGGAGGCGTCCATAAATTTCGTGATGCGTTTAAGGGGGGAGGGGTTGAACCGAATAGCACCAAACCTTACGCAGGGGGGAGGCAATATCTCGTCAAATATCACGTAATTTTTCCCCGCAAAAAATCAACGTAAAATTGTGAGAAAATATAAATTCCAGTAAAATATGTTTCCTCGTCTGAAATTTGGCAAAATCTTACATGATAATATTTATTGCGGCTTTCAGAACCATATTTCAAAATGTCGGAGCCTTCAAAAACTATTTAAAGTTCACCAAAATAGAAATCAAATAAATACCAATTTTGGACAATCTTACGTGGCATCAAGAACTATTATTGGATCGTGGGTCGAACGACTATTAGGACAGAATCTTCCTTTAACACCTTCGCTGCGGATGATGGTTAAATGCATTACGAACTAAGGATCCGATAATGGTGGATTATGCAACTGAAAGAAGGAAGAGGGGGAGCCAAATATCACGAAATCTTTCGAAAGGGGAAGGGGGATCGTCAAAATTGCATCACGCGATTCATGGATGCCCCCAAAGGGGGAAGTAACGGATAAGGGTTGGTTGACTTGTGTAGAAGAAGTAAGCATACGTGTTTATAAAATATAGAGATGAGAGAAAGATAGATAAAGAGATATGAGATAATTTCTCAAGAACCCATCATCTAATCATGTAAAAATATAGGGTGGCGCAAATAAAAGTGGCCCCGGCATGGAGATACGAATGCAAGAAGATGCTTGGGGAGGAAAACTATGAAAGCCGCCTGAAAAAGCCCCCCCCCCAAGTCGAATTCATAATTTATTAAAGCGTTCAATAGTTTCACTTGGCAACCACCTGTTTTTTCATTGGTTGGTTTGGTTGTTACTAGACTAGAGCTGCACATAGACTATTGGCGAGTTCAGATGTTAGTGTGAGATGTGTGTGTAAGTGTGCGTTGATCAGATCAGTATAGTCCTCCCACCACTTCTTAGCATCTATGACGTGTGTTTTAGACGAGTCCAAACTATCACTCGTAAAACGAAAAGTGGTAAGGAAGATTCTGGTTTCAGCTGGAGGTACTATATTTGGAGATTAATTGCTTTTGCAGGTACATATTTCTTTAAAGTTTAGAAACAGTTTCTCAACTGAAGGGAAGTTCGAACTTGCATGGGTTCACTATTATTGCATAGCTATTTTTTTTAAACTTATATCGTTTCCCTAAGTGATACTGAATATGGTAAATATATTTACCAACCGAATTGAATCAAATTTTTAACAGTGTAATACATACTACAGATGCAAATCTATTGACGATCAAGTCAAGATAGAAAAGAAATGCACGAGCAATTGATGATACCTTCAGCAATTTACTATAATCCTCATCTTACTAACAACCTATGTGTAGTTTTAGCGTGATACATTATTTCCAACCAAACTAACCCAACAATCCGCAGGCTCGCCAAACACCATGGGATTGCCAACCCTGCCTCCTTTAGGTTCTCTACCTTTTTACAGAGTAGACTCTTCCACAATCATAATATTTGGGATACCAAGTTGTGGCAGGCGAACTATATACAGGTGAAGATGGCATAGTTACCTGCAAATAAATTGCCAAGCGTCTGTTTAGGCTTAATATTGAAGCGATCAATGGATTTACATGGCAAACCTGTTTTTGCATTGGTTTTTGACTGGTCAGCATTTCCTGTCTTTCCCTACTTAAAAAAAGGACCACTTTTATTTGCGCCACCCTGTAATATGTATTTACTAGCTAAAAGCTTCAATTTAATTAAGATAGAATTAACTCAACTACCCGAACATCATATATATTTGCACCAGTACAACGTCATTAAAAGTTATTATCCAACTGTCATAAACATAGATGTAGATGGAACCACGAAATTAAAAATTGTAATTGCATTTGTTTTTATGTTTTTATCGATAGGTTAGTTAGCGGTGAAAATATTAAATAATTAACCTTACCAAAAAGAACGGGCAACGGAGATGGGCATCCTCCATCTATATGGAATGGTACTTATGTTTACAGTGATTCAATATTTAAAATAACACAAAAAACAAACAAACAAGATACATATATATATTTATATATATATTATATATATATATATATATATATATATATATATATATATATATATATATATATATATATATATATATATATATATATATATATATATATATATATATATATATATATATATATATATATATATATATATATATATATATATATATATTTTATATATATATATATATATATATATATATATTATATATATATATAATATATAATATATATATATATATAGTACACATAAAACAATTGAAAAATATATAACATACCAAACACATAATACAAAAAGGGAGAATCTTACCAACTGGCGCTAAAGCTGCCATAATCAGTAAAAAACAAAATAACGAATACAAAAACAAAAAAAGTAAAACAAAAAAATGAAAAAATATAAAAAAGATATGGAAAGAAACCAAAAAATAGTGGGAAAGGCCATTTCATCAGGAGGTAAAAACCTTACGCCACTATTAAAAAACAATACACTTTTCTGTATTGGGATGGACAAGAGTCAAATAAAAAAATCCCAATTTTACCCCGAAGTGTACTGCGGAATTTCCAGAAGAGAATTAAAAACAAAATCAAAATTAAAAAACAATATCAAAATTAAAAACATAAAGACAAACTTACATAAAGCAGATGAAGCGAATAGAAAACAACACGAAACTTTGAAGCCAACCGCTTCTCACAAAATCCGAACTAAAAACTTAGGTGAAACAATTACAGTGTGGAAATTAAGTGCGGTGAAGGAAAAAAATTAGACTGTGAGTAAAAATTTAGTGACGTCACAAAGAAAATTATTGCAGATACTTCTTTATAAATTTTGGAGGGAAATTGTTGTTGATAAGTGTACGATGGAGGTCAAGTTTTTGGGAATTTTTAAAGTTATTGACGTTGCAGATGATATTAATGCGATGTAGGTGATTTATAATGCAATTTCTATAGACTTTAACAGAAAGATTAGAATTCCAAGGAATAAGTCAAATTATTCCTTGGACTCGACTTATTCCTTGGAATATAATCTTTACCTCTGGATTTTTCCAATCTGATGTAAAGAATTTTGGCACAAATGGTTGAAAAGAAGTTGTTGTATTTTGACTATGCAATTATATTTCAGTGAAATAAAGTTATTTTAACTTTCACAAAACCCATCTCAGTTTTCATGTAACGGAATTTAACAAAATGCCGTGTGCTAGTCAGAAATTAAATTACTAATTAATTTTTACTGTGGGGAAAAAAAACATTCAGAATTTTAAAGAAATTTGAATTTGAAGTTAAGGAACATTGTAATTAAATGATTTTGTATAAAAACAGTTTAAATTGCTTAAAAAATAACTGAAGGAAGTATTTTATACTTACGATAACCTAAAATATAGAAATAATAAGATATGTTAAATTGCTGGGAAAATATTAGGGTGTTCTAAATGAAATTATGATATTTTAATATGTCATTAAAATAATCATAATGTTTAATATTTCATTATATATTTTAGTGAATAATACTTTTTTGATTAATTCAATGTATATTACAATTATTTTGAAGTATATTTACAAAGGAAAAATAAGTTTTAGAAAAAATATATTAGAAAATTGATGTGCGGAAAATTCAAATTCTAATCTCATTCTAGTAAAACAAATTTTCCTTGTGCTCACACACATTTGTGTAAAGGTTAGATCGTTAAATTTGATCTGAGCTGTAGAGTTATTTCAGACAGACTGATGAACCTATGTTCAAAAGCCACTTTTTAGAACTAGCAAACTCCAAAACGTATAGAAAACACAAATCTCCATTTCGGTTTTTCAATCCTAACGCAATAATTTCATTACCTTAGATATCAGTAATCCACTCCCCAATGATATCAATTGCGCTAAGCATTAAAAAACTATCCATAATTTTTACTGCTTACTTCTGTATTTCATTCTATAAATTTTACAATTATGTAAATGTACTAGGAGGTAGTAAGCAGGGTTAGAAATTTAATGGACAATTTTAAGAGCAAAATTTGTGCTACTAACTGAAAAAAACTGGAAGCAAATGCACCCTATCTGGGAGCAATTTTGTGAAAAATATTTATGGAAAAAAATGCTCGTTTCTTATGGTTTATGCGTAAACTCTAAAGATTGCCATAGTTGCGCACTTATAGGATCACCGGAGTTCCGCAATTTCAGGAGAGCTGGAGTTCCTAAATTTTAGGAATCACAATTAGCGATCCGCCGGAGTTTCTAGAATTTACAATAGTTGAATTATCGCATTTTATATCGCTGGAGTTTTACGATTTCAATTATAGAGAATTTCGACAAATTTAAGATCGTTTCGGAAGAATAAATAAATACTGAGTCATCAACACAATTTTTGTGGTGACTATTCATTAATAATTTGCTCAATATTTTTGTATTGCTTCAACATAACTTACAATAACTGAAAAAAAAAACACAATTTTGTGTACTAAAAACATTCTTTTAAAAACTAAGCAACATCATTGAATAGTTTTAAGGCCTTAGTACTTATGAGTGTGGCATTTCATGAATACTGTAAATTAGTAAAAAAGAATTCAACAACTTTTTAAAGGAATGCACATACCGCCTACACCACCTTGCACTAAAAAATAAAACATTAAATTAAAACTTTCAGGTTTCTATATATTAAACAAAAAACAAGAGCTTAAATTTGCAGTAGTAATTTTGTATGAATAGTTAGAAGGAATACTTTTTGTGTTTCAACATTATCCATTTTAAAAATAATGGTAATATTAAAAAAAAATAGACAAAAACAAATTACTTTGCTGCCCTTGAAAACCGCCTGCACCACCTTGCACTAAAATAAAATATTAAAATTAAATTAAAAATTTTAGTTGTCAGAAACAATTGTCAAAATATTTTGATAACGATTGCTGTATTAAAAAGTATTAAAAAATCAAGACAGTTTGTAGTTGCTCTTATTGTTTTTTATCATGTGATCAGCCAACTGTTAGAAAAGAAGTTATACCACTTCCGAATTTCAAAAACTAAAATCACGCTTACAACGACAGCGTGTAACAACGGGCATGGTACTTTTCGACTTTCCGATATTTAAAAAGCTTAAATATTATAATACAGTATAGAAATTTTTATAAAAAAGAAAAACAGAGTTCTGAATAAATAGTCCATGTTAGTTGACTCTGTCCTTTAGTACTGTTCTCTATTTTGTAGTCTAAGGTACTTCGAAGACCGATTTGCTTCTTATAAATCCTTTTCTTGATATCATTTGATGTAAAGACTAACGAATGGCCTCTTGGTCTAAAAGGTATATTACGCGAAATAATAATGAAGTGTTTCCCAATCTTTTGTGGTCATTTAGGGTTACGCAAACGTAGTCCACATGTATTGTTTAGGGGCAGGTTTAGATATACGGGATTCTGAGTGCTTATCACATTCGAGATGGTTGACGAAAGCAATTGCACTCTCATATTGTAAATAAGTGAAGAAAAACCCTCATCTGAACTTCATAAACTAGTTTTGTTTATCTTGAAATCATACATGTCAGTGTGGTTTACTATCAAAACAAGTAAACACTTTACAGAAACCCCGAAATTTGTTTAGCAAGCAATATAATCTACGAGGTATTTGTCAAAACCTTCGCTTGATGTTATCGACACTGTGATCGAAAAGAA
The DNA here is from genome assembly GCA_019343175.1 of Oedothorax gibbosus. Classification (NCBI taxonomy): domain Eukaryota; kingdom Metazoa; phylum Arthropoda; class Arachnida; order Araneae; family Linyphiidae; genus Oedothorax; species Oedothorax gibbosus. The sequence goes on along the minus strand of JAFNEN010001083.1, from coordinate 59,178 downwards.
TGTGTTTTTGTCCACCTAGAACACTTATTGTTATTCATGACTCAAGATGACAAGAAACACATAAGAGAGCTCGGACTTCGGAGAATTCTGAAGACAAGGCAGATAGTTGCAAGAAGGAAAACACTAAGAACATTCACTCTACCAAAAACCAACTTCAAGGCGCAGGAATATTCAAAAATAATTAACTGGATGGACTGTGAATTTTTCTCCCCCATTGTTGGCAGAAATCAGTAACGAGGAGATCAATTCGCGCTTTAACAGTAACTCAATCCCTGACTGGAACATTACTTGCAATAATTCCCAGTTAACACACATATTGTTGAAAGCTGTATAAAACTCGTCACGGAAGCCTCAAGAAAAGTTTCTGGAAATCAATCTTCGGACGGATTTATAATAACAACTCTCCAGATCATCAATGCCTAACTTCAACAGCAAACCAGTCTTCAATGAACCTTCGACTACAAAATAGAGAGCAGTACTAGTGGACAAAGTCAACTAACATGACTACTCATTCAAAACTTTTTTTTTCTTCTTTACAAAATTGTCTATACTGTAATTTAATATGTAATCTTTTTAAATATAGAGCAAATCGAAAAGTACCATGCCCGTTGTTTCTGTTATCACCCATCAATTCATAGGCCTAACTATATATTTTCAGGTACTGTTTTTCTATGGCAATGGGCTCACTGCGCGACCGAAAGTTGTTCATTTATTCACACCATAATAAAACATTATATTCTTAGGTTCAAAGCTAAAAATATTGTAACTATTACGTTTAAAAGAAAGTACATTCAAAATAGTTAAAAGTTAAATAGTTAACCCTATGCGCGACCGGAAGATATTAACTAATCTAAACCAAATTAAAACACAATGTTTTAGTCTCTTTTTGAAGAAGATACAAACTATTAATAACGAAAACATCTAATTAAAAAAATATAAAAAATAATCGCAAAAATGATTTTTTTTTTCAAATTTTGTCAATTTTTAGGGCCTATGCGCGACCGGAAGATGTCAACCGATTTTGATATTTTTTCTTCTTGTATTTTGTCTCTATAATTAGCAACTTTTCCGCGCTATTACAACTTAGAAATAAAAAAATGAGTTGTATCGGCCCACCCTAATACCCAGCTCCCCTATGCATCAGAAAATATTTTTATATCATACATAAAAAAGTAACTTCAATATTTGAAAAACTATATTTCAAAACTACTTACTTTGTTGTCCCTGCATCCCACCTCCACCATAAACTTTAAAAATAAAATCATGTTTGTTTTACACGTAGAGTAGGAAGTAAAAAAAATACTGTTTATATATATTTAAATCTTTTATTTAAGGGTAAAAACAATTTTTAGAGGAAAGTTACTTACCGCCTGCACCACCTTGCACTTAAAACATAAAAAAATGATAATTAGAAATTGTATAACATGCTTAATTATTATTTTTTATTTGTAGTTGTAACGACAAATAAATATACAGGATTCCCCCTCCAATTCAATATTTAACAATTTGTTGCCTTTTAAAATAGTTTCTTCCAAGTTTGAATAAATATGTAATTGTGGTTAATGGTTGTGGAAATAGATATTTTAGTTTAAGTGGAAATGGGAGTGGTAGCCAGGTCTCCAAACCAAAGTCTTTGCACTGTGTTCATCCAATGGAGAAAAATATTTTCTAAGGCAAATTACTCCGCTGGTCGTAGAAATTTAGCTTCGAAAAATATTTTTTTCTATTGGATTAACACAGATGTAAGACTTGGATTGGAGACCGGGCTACGACTCCCATTCCATAAGACATAAAGTGTCTGAATGTTAACCCATTTTTAGACACGATAAGCCTCTGAAACGTAGCGTCTTAAATTTGCAGACGCGATTTAAGGTCTGGATATAGTGCCATCCGTTTAAGACACATTTTTGTCTGAATTTAAGACACTTTGATTTGCTGTGTATGCTCGACCGGAAGATATTAACTATAACTTAACCAAATTAAAAACACAGTGTTTTAGTCTCTTTTTGAAGACTATTATATTACGAAAACATCTAATTCAAAATTTTTAAAAAATAATCGCAAAAATGAATTTTATTTCAAATTTTGTCAAATTTTACATGCCTATGCGCGACCGGAAGATGTCAACCGATTTTAATAATTTATTTATTTAATTTTGTTTCTAAAATTAGCAACTTTTCCGCGCTATTACAACTTCGAAATAAAAAAAAAGTTGTTTCGGCCTACCCTAATACCCAGCTCCCCTACGCATCAGAAAATATTTAAGTAACTTCAACATTTGAAAAACTATATTTCAAAACTACTTACTTTGTTGTCCCTGCATCCCACCTCCACCATAAACTTTAAAAATAAAATCATGTTTGTTTTACACGTAGAGTAGGAAGTAAAAAAAATACTGTTTATATATATTTAAATCTTTTATTTAAGGGTAAAAACAATTTTTAGAGGAAAGTTACTTACCGCCTGCACCACCTTGCACTTAAAACATAAAAAAATGATAATTAGAAATTGTATAACATGCTTAATTATTATTTTTTATTTGTAGTTGTAACGACAAATAAATATACAGGATTCCCCCTCCAATTCAATATTTAACAATTTGTTGCCTTTTAAAATAGTTTCTTCCAAGTTTGAATAAATATGTAATTGTGGTTAATGGTTGTGGAAATAGATATTTTAGTTTAAGTGGAAATGGGAGTGGTAGCCAGGTCTCCAAACCAAAGTCTTTGCACTGTGTTCATCCAATGGAGAAAAATATTTTCTAAGGCAAATTACTCCGCTGGTCGTAGAAATTTAGCTTCGAAAAATATTTTTTTCTATTGGATTAACACAGATGTAAGACTTGGATTGGAGACCGGGCTACGACTCCCATTCCATAAGACATAAAGTGTCTGAATGTTAACCCATTTTTAGACACGATAAGCCTCTGAAACGTAGCGTCTTAAATTTGCAGACGCGATTTAAGGTCTGGATATAGTGCCATCCGTTTAAGACACATTTTTGTCTGAATTTAAGACACTTTGATTTGCTGTGTATGCTCGACCGGAAGATATTAACTATAACTTAACCAAATTAAAAACACAGTGTTTTAGTCTCTTTTTGAAGACTATTATATTACGAAAACATCTAATTCAAAATTTTTAAAAAATAATCGCAAAAATGAATTTTATTTCAAATTTTGTCAAATTTTACATGCCTATGCGCGACCGGAAGATGTCAACCGATTTTAATAATTTATTTATTTAATTTTGTCTCTATAATTAGCAACTTTTCCGCGCTATTACAACTTCGAAATAAAAAAAAAGTTGTTTCGGCCTACCCTAATACCCAGCTCCCCTACGCATCAGAAAATATTTAAGTAACTTCAACATTTGAAAAACTATATTTCAAAACTACTTACTTTGTTGTCCCTGCATCCCACCTCCACCATAACCTTTAAAAATAAAATCATGTTTGTTTTACACGTAGAGTAGGAAGTAAAAAAAATACTGTTTATATATATTTAAATCTTTTATTTAAGGGTAAAAACAATTTTTAGAGGAAAGTTACTTACCGCCTGCAACACCTTGCACTTAAAACATCAAAAAATGAAAATTAGAAATTGTATAACATGCTTAATTATTATTTTTTATTTGTAGTTATAACGACAAATAAATATACAGACCCAAATAAAAGTGGCCCCGTCGGTCGTGGAGTTATGAATGCAGGGAGGTGCTTGGCGAGAAAAACTATGGATGCCGCCTGAAAGCCTCCAAGATATATAATATACAGACGATGACTTAATAATTTATTGAAGCGTTCAATGGCTTCACTTGGGAAACCTGTTTTTTCATTGATTGGTTTGGTTGTTACTAGAGAGAGCTGCACATGGACTATTGGCGAGTTGTCTATTTAAGTGTGCGTTGATCAGATCAGTCCACAGGTGAAGAGGGCATAGTTACTGGCAGATAATTTTCTCGTCTGATTGGGCTTAATATTCACGATATCAATGGCTTCACATGGCAAACCAGTTTTTGCATTGGTTTTTGACTTGGCAGCATTTCCTGTCTTGTCCCTACTTCTAAGAAGGGTCACTTTTACTTTCACCACGCTGTACTAGTTGCTAATATCTTCAAAAATACATTGTGACTGTACTTATACAAATCAAACTACAATATTTTAAAAACAAAATATGATTCAAAAGTACTTACTTTGTTGTCCTTGAAGCGCAGCTCCACCAGCTCCGCCATAACCTTAAAAAAAAGTCATGTTCATTTTACACGTAGAGTAATTATAGTAGTGAAAAGACCAATAAATTCAACAAAAAAATCTTTTATTAGAATTTTTAGAGGAAAGTTCTTACCGCCTGCACCACCTTGCACTAAAATATATAAAAAAGGACAATTAGAAATTATACAACATATTAATTTTTTTATATTTTTAGTTGTTACGAACAATAAAGATACTAAATATGTACTAATATCTTCAAAAATACATTATGATTGTATACATAATTAATAGAACTACAATATTAAAAAATATATACGTATAAGAGATTCAAAAGTACTTACTTTGTTGTCCTTGAAGTCCAGCTCCTCCTTGTATAAAAATATAAAACCGTTAAAATTATCAAATGATATTAAAACTATATTACTAGGATTTATCAATTTTTTTTTTATAAATGTTGTAAAGTTGGTTTAATTTCTATCAATATTATGTATTTTAGTTTCAGGAATAGGAAATGAAAATGCGAAATTACTTTTGAATTTTTACTTAATATAAATCATTCCAAACAAAACTTACCTGCATATACATCTAAAATCGGAAATAGAGAAATAAAAATTAGTAATAGGCATATAAATATAACTTTATATTATATAAAAGTTAGATTTAATCTAAGAATGCTCTCATAAGAATTTTTCTTAATTTTATATAAAACTTTTAGTCTGTTAAGTACAAAATACAAACTTTCGGCCAGGAATGTTAAAAAAAATAGTCTGTAAATTTGAATATACAAAAAGGTAAATTAGTTTGTGAAGTTTTAAATAAAAGATTAAAGTCGGAATTAAGCTGGTCACCTTCATTTTCCGAGCGTGAGATTTACTATACAGAGACATTGCTTTACAGAGCTTGAGATTATAAGCTCTTTTTTCCTTTTTTTTAATCACCTTTTCTCCAAAGTTTTAAAATTGGCGATTTTCCCTTCTGGCTCTGATTTACAGATTCATTGGAAATAAACTAAATTAAAAATCAATCAAAAATATTGCAACCCTTATGCTAAATACAACGATTGTAAATTAACAGCAGACAATGTACACAGCTTTCACGCCTATGATTAAATACAAATACTAAGGGGAAAAAAGCATATTTAACAATTTTTGTCAAAGATGCCTTTTTTTGTTGTCTAAAGATTGTCTGAATTGCCTGGTTGTTTTTACACTTAATGAAAAAAATTCCCTTCGGGTGTATCTCTCATGTTTTTTAATATATGAAATCATAGCTTTACAGCGATATCTTTCAATAAAAAGTTTGAGTACTAGAAGTATTTTTAAAATAGTTTTGAAAAATTGTTGTTTTGGTAAAATCCATTCATGCTTTATAGGAAAGAAACCACCATTGTTTACTTTAATTGCTTATTGCTCAAAACTTACTTTTTTAATGTGAAGGTACCTTTTTCTCAGAATCTACTGTAATTATCATCCTGAAAATTTGTATACGTATTTAAGAAATTGGTTCCTAAAAAACCGCTGGAGGGATTTGAGTATTATAAATGTCTTATTTTTTTCCCTTTTTAATATTTTTGATGTTTTTTAGGTAAAAAAATATGTAGTTCCACTTAAAAAAATTACAATCTAACAACTAAACAATAATTTTAAAAAGCCTCCAGTAAAGTCTAGTTGAACATCCATTTAATAACTGGTAAAAATTTCAATAAAAAGCATCAAATAGATTCTGAGGAAAAGGTACATAAAAAAAGTCATTTTAACATGGGCTTCAAAGGAGGGCTCTGTTCCCCCTTAAGAGCTATACTGTCTTCAAGAGTTTCCACACTGTAAAAAAAATCTGTTAATAGAACAGAAAAAACATGCTTTTTCTGAAAAAAAATCCTTTTGATTTCTTTTTTTTTTAAATTTGTAAAACAAACTATTTTAAGTAAAAATAAATCTGTGTTTAACCGCGTTGAGTACTAGATTCAACCGACGAGGCATTTTAACTGTTTGTGGAAGTTCCGTGTACTGAAACAGCTCAGTTGGGAGAGCACTGGACTCATTATCAAAAGGTCCGTGGTGCCAACCCGGATATGGCGATTTAGTAATACTCCATAGTAAAGTATCCCCATTGGGGTGAGGTAAAATTTCGTTTTTTCTTTACAATTTGTTTATAAAAAACAGATTTTGTGTTAAAATTACAAAATATTCGTATAAAATAATCAGATTATCTCTGTAAATTGTTTGGTATTTTTATGGTATACTAGCTGACAGATTTTTTTCTGTTTCCGTTTAATAAAATACACAAAACAATTTAATTAAAACCAAATAATATATCATTGATCAATAGAAATAAAAAAAAGTAAACGTCTGATAATTTATAAAAAAAACTGGCTTTTTGATAGCAATAAAAATAAAGCTTGCTGATTTATTGTCAAAAAATATATAGTTTGTTGATTGATATCAGGAATTGATAGCAAAAATTACTAATTGTTATCAGGGATTGAAAACAAAAAAAAATTGCTGATTGATAGGAAACCAAAATGAAAGGCTTGCTATTAGGCTGTTGTGGTCGTGGAAGTTTCTTTTATTCTGCTGGACAGGTGTGTAGGAAAACCTGGAATAAAAACAAGTTTTCATTAGTTTTAAACTTTAAACTAGCAGTACACTGCAAAAATATCAATTAGTTTTACAGAGAAATACCATTTATTTACAGAACAACAATATTTTTTTCTCTAAAGGTTATTTTTCTGTAAAAATTAAACTAGTATTAGACAGCAACTGACATATTTTAACTGTTTTTGAATCTCTGTTGGCAATCTAGTCTACATGGAAGAGCGTTGGACTGGAGGTGTAAGGGTCCATTGTTCGAATCCGGGGAATGGCACTTCATTAATCCTCGTTTGTACTGTGGCTTAATAATGCGTATTAATAATGTGTATTAAAGTCTTAATACACTTTATTAATTTTAATGTGGTTTTATTTTGAAGGATTTATTTATCAAATGGTATTGAACAATCCCTTCCTGGATAAATTGTTTCAAGATGATTGAATACTGTCGTATGTTGATATAACAATATTTTGCTTCAAATTACTAAATATTAATTCTACATATTTATTTTTATTTATAAATAAACTTAGCAAACGATAAAAAATAATTGTCGAGTTTCCGAAACAAAATAAATAAAAGTAGCTAAATTTGACTTTTAAATGTTTAATATAGAACTCAATGCTGTGTTTTTTCCCCAATGCATGAATTTTGTGTGAAAGCGGTTCTAAGTGACAGCTTCTGTCACTAACCTACTGGTTTATCTTTAAAATAATAATAAAATATTCAATATATTTATATGTATTTAAAAATAGTTCGCATCTGAGAGACATATAAGTATAAACCCGCCAAAGTACAGTCCGTTTTTCGATCAATACATCCAACCTTTAAAATTTCGGTATTTTTAAAAAAAACTTTTATCAAATTTTTAAATTTAAAGTATTGAAAAGTCATTTAAAACCTATTTCTATATAAATAAAAATTTTATTAAAAAATATACTCCCCAAAGGTCATAAAATTTTTATCTAGCCCAAGAGAGACCATTTTTTCCAGGTTAGGTTTAAGGACAGTCTGTTTTTCGATTAATACATCACGATTTTAAAAATTCGTTAATTTTATTAAATTTTAAATTTTAAGTACTATTGAGTAGTTATTAAACACCTATTGCTACATCAATATAAATTTTATTTAAAAAATATAAGCTCTAAAGGTCATAAACGTATCACCAACCTAGGTAGTTTTTTATTGCTTACATAAATTCTGTTGAACATTTTCTGCCTTACATTGCTTACATAAATTCTAAAATACTTTTTTTGTCATATAGAGTATTGAGGAGTTATTCAAAACAATTAACTACAGAAATATAATTGTAAAAAAATTAAAATAAATCTAAATTTAAAACTTATGCACTGAAAACAAGCTTACACATTAGTCGTTTCGCTTAGCCCTCAGAGTTTTAAACTTACCAAATAGCAGAACTGCCTTTCGCTACACGACCACATATAATCTTCAGTATAAAAAACGTCATTGCAGCTGGTACTACTGAACTAAAGCAAATGGCCGTAAGTGCGTCTCACGTGTATATATAAATTCCGCTCCTGTTTTCCAGGAAAACGCCATGTTCCCGGGAAAAAAGCCGGATCCTGGAAACCGGATTCGTTCGTTGTGATATCCACTTGAGAAATTCAGTCGAATTAACGAGCAGTATTGGAAGAAATGCGTTTTCAAATACTATGAAGATGTTAAATTATAAATGAGATTGAATACGTGTTGACAATTAAATAATATTTTTGTTTAATTCTACAAAGGCAAAATATTTTCACATTACACTTTTTATAATAAAGCACTTTAATTAACTTATTTGCCGATAATACAGACCCTGGACAAATTATTAGACGCACTGCAAGATTTCATGTATCAATCAATGATGAACAAAATACCTTTAGACATTTGTGTTCCTAAACTTAAGCTATTGAATAGAAAATACTATCTGCTATACTTAATACATATATCGACATCTTTTGTAATGATATGGCATTCTTTGGTATGTTTTCATCATTACTAAAAAATACAGTGCGTCTAATAATTTGTACAGGGACTGTAAGAGCTGGTAACCGGGTCTCTAAACCAATATCTTCTCTTTGTGTTAATCGGACGAGAAAAATTAATTTTCCAAGCCAAATTACTCCAGCTATATCGATTTTTTTACGAACGGTTTTTTATATGATAAATGTAGAGGGATTACAGGCTCTATAATTCGACTTTTTGAAATGAGATAGATTTTTTTAAATTTTTAATAAATACTTTTACAACCAAATAATCGAATAAATTTCATAAAGTGGAATTATCGAGTCTTGTAAGCCGTCTACATGTATCACATAAAAGACATTTTATAAACAAAAAGTTCTAAAACAATTAAAATAACCTACTTTCCCAATACTTAAATACTTACTGAAATTTTTACGGACAGACAGAGGGACATCGTCACAATAAGTTTCTCCTGTCATTGTTGATGTGTCGACAGCTTAAATGGCTTAAAATTAAATTCCAATGTTAATTCAAGGTGAATTTCCCCGAAAAACAGTAGACAGATGTCCGCCTGGACGTACAGACAGACGGACAAAAAGTATGAAAGTTGAATCCCCGAGGTCAAACCTTTCTAACAAAAACAGGAAATTTTAAGATCCGAAGCTAGAACCGATTTTGGAAGGGAAGTACGGACGGACAGACAGACGGACATCGTCAGCATGCCAATACCTACTTTTTCATTTTCTTTTAATTCTTTCGATTTAAAAAAAAATGAAAAGTAGAGCCTGGCGAATATGGCTTAAAAAATTATTTTTTCTTTTGGATTAACAAAGAGAAAGAAGACTTCGGTTTGGAGACCTACGGGCTACAGCTCAAAATCACCCTTAGAATAATTTTTGCAAATCTTTTTACTTTTAGTATTATAGTATAATTTGAATTTATTATGAATTATTATAATCTTTCCTTATTTGCAAAAATTATAATTGTTCGTAGATGAAAAAGTTAATCATACACAACTCTATTACGTTATATACGTTTGTGGCACTATAGTCTGCTTACGTTAAGAAAGCCTCTCCAAAAATATGCAACTACACTCTTAAAACAAAAGAGTGAAATTCACTCCTATAGGAGAAGTGCATTTTCGGCGCCGGAAAGGAGTGGAAATTAACTCAGACTGAGTTAAAACCGCTCGTTTTAAAAGTGTAGGACGCAGATTGTTTTCTTTTATTTCTTTTACCCACTCCGAAAAAGAGTGAAATTCACTCATATAGGAGAAGTGCATTTTCGGCACGGAAAGGAGTGGAAATTAACTCAGACTGAGTTAAAACCGCTCGTTTGTTTTAAGAGTGTAGTTGGCAAGACAAATGCTGATTTTTTTTAAAAAAATGTATATGCCTGTTGGTGGAAAAATTGCTTCATAGAAATCACTTAAATTATATAAAAGTAAATAATTTTTGAACTGAACTAAAACAATTTCAGCTGCCTAAATGGCTTTGGAATTTAACTATTTTCTGCACAATCGGCCGAAATATATCCATTATTGTTATAATTTAAAAACTATAACTCTTAAAAATAATATTATTATTTAAAATATAAGTTTCACACACATACATCTTAACTTATATGGAAACCAAAACTCTTGTATTTATCCATTTTAAAGTCTGTACTTTATTTGCTTCTTACACTCTTAAAACAAACGAGCGATTTTAACTCAGTCTGAGTTAATTTTCACTCCTTTCCAGTGCCGAAAATGCACTTCTCCTATAGGAGTGAATTTCATTCCTTTTGCAAAGTTGTTTTTTCACTCCTTTCTGATAAGCCATTTTCACTCCTTTCTGAGCGGTCATTTTCGCTCCTTTTTGGACTAATTTCAGATGCCAGCCGAGTGTCTTTTTCACTCCTTTTTGACGAGTTTTTTTTTCACTCCTTTTTAGACTAAAAATACTATGAGTGACTTCCTACTTCTTATTTTAAGAACTTATTTGTTTTTTTCAGCCATATTTATTCATATATTAACTATAATGAGTAATTTCCTTCTTAATTAGAGAATTTATTTGTATTGATACATTTTAACCATATTTAAACAGATAATTTAATAACCAATGTATATTTTTTAATTATAAATTTTCCACCGTTTATCAAATTGATTTTAATGTATTTTCCAGTTTCATGGCTTTTTTTACGTTCGCATTGTACTTAATAAACATTATATACTGAATTGTTATAGTTTAGAAAATGCAATAATTGATTTTATGTACACAAATTCATTTAAACGTAGGTAAACATATAGCTTACTTGATAGATAAATAATATGAAATTTCATTTTTTAAGAATTTATTTTTCTAAAGCACCTTTTTTTTTAAAAAAAAAGACTGTTTTGTGTTACTTTCTCTAAAGAGTCGAGTTAAAAAGATGTTTTTATAATTTTAAGAACATATATTTTGAAAACTGAAAAGTAAGGTGGTAAAAAATCAATATATTTTAATTCTATGTTAGACTTACTTGTTTTACAATATTGATTGAATATCTACAGAGTTTCAAAACATATCTTTATTTACAACAATAAATAGAAGAAAAGCTAGCAGTTCTATATTAATAAAATCAGAGGAAAATTTTAATTTTAACCAAAAAACATAAAATGTTTATTTCAGGCTTATAGCTAAAAAAAATTATACTTTGAATTTAACAAATTCTTTTCAAACAAAAGAATTATGAAATTATTAAAAAAACTAAATTCTTCAAGTTCACTCATCCAAGTCCAATGAGGGTATACACCCACCACGAAGCAGAGAAAACACAAAGCACAAATTTAAACAAAACGCAAAGCAAAATTTTCTGCACAAATTTCAGAGAGGGTACAACATCAGATGGACGGAACACACGGTGGGATGGAGGAGCTACAACATAATCCGAGGAAAGACAGGCCGGAACTCGCAGGGAGGACCTCCGGCAGCACTTCAGAAGATGAGAAGGGACGTCGGGGAAAGGGGAGGGGGGACCGGCAGGAGTTCACCTAGGACAGGGACCAGGGAGGACCACTGGTAGCTCCACGAGAGAGAGAGAGGGGGGACTAGGTGGAAATCTGGCAGCGATTCACCTTGGGCAATCCGGACAGGGACCTTCCAGCAGGAACAGGCAGCTCACAAACCTAGGAATGGATTGCAAAAGCAAATCTTGGATTATTCTGAATAAATTTCACTATTGCTGTTGATTTAGTTTTACAATGACTTTAAAAAAGGTTAAGTTAACTATTAAAAATTTAATAGAACTAAACTCCTTGGTGCAACAGCACGTTAGTATGCCAAGGCCTGCTGCGCCCATTTCAGCTTACGTGACCAATGGCTTAAATAACTTAAAAATTAAATTAATTTTTGTCATATATTGTTTTTAAATATAGTTGGAACTAATAAAACATTAAATTATAGTGAATGTGTCAAAATTAAGTACTTTTATTGCAATATTTAAAACTTCTCCTTTTTGCATTTTCGTGATATGCATATTTACACACCACTGATTTTACACAAACAATTAAATACATCACTGACTACTCATTAAAGTTTCCAAACAATTTTTTAAATAAGTAAACTATTATCAAAAGTAAACTATAAAAAAAATATACTTTAATAAATCAAATGAGTGCATCAGAGGGAAACACGGGTACCAAACTTTGACTGCCAGAAACCTACAGAAATATTACATTTAACAATTATGAAGGAAAAATACATTGATTAAACACAGATCAACAATATCAGATTATAAAAAGAGTGTGATTATATTACATGTCCTATTTGAGTTTTTTTGTTATTGAATGGGTGGAATGTAGATCAAAGTAAAGATCAGGCAACTTTAAGTCCTTCAGAAATTGAGTAGAGCATACATACAGTTTGCTGACTTACAATGTCTACCGATTATGAAGCTGAAAAATTGTTAAACCTAAAAGTTGATTATCTCAAACCAGGAATTTTTGACTACTACTATTCACAGCGATCAGATGCAATTCGTCAATAAGATCATGAAAAAAAAAATCTTTCCCTTATATCTGAAGGCTTTAACTGGCAACAAATCTGCAAGCATTAGCTAAGCACCAAAATTTTCTAAGAAAGTGGAGAGGAAAAAATAAATATGAATAAATGAGGTAAAGCATTAAAAAAACAGATTTCTAAAACCTAGAAACTATCAGTTTAATTTGGAATTGGATATGCAGACTTCAGTGTTGCATATTTTTTGGGCTTAATTATTTAAAATAACATTGTCAATGCCATATGACGAGAATTCCAACTACAAATAAAATGAACAGTAATTTCAATTTATCGTGTTCACATTAATGAGGTTTGTATGCAATTGTGTGTAGTTAACACAGCCGCAATATGTCTAAATATCATACAACATTTATAGGACCCTTTAAATTGAATTAATTTTGGCATAAAATAATTAAAAGTATTTTTACTATCTCCATCAACAGCGAACCTCTCCTTTCTCGTACATATTCCATTCTAAAGAAAATTAAATGCAACAACCTGAAAGTAATCAAACAGCATATAACTAGAAAGTTTTAAGATAATATTGAATATATAAAAACAGATCTAATGCATTAATCTATTTAATGTTTGAATTTAATTTAAATTATTGTCGCACAAGAGCTACACGAGGGCTATTGCCGATGGGCGTCGTAATTTAGAACTACAGTCAGGTGACGATGCGACACCGGAGTAGGCACCCAACGCAACCGTTAATGGCGACATCGTACAAAGCGTCGGGACTTTGGAGGATATTTAAAGTGCGCCTCCTCTACACGGGGTACTATTCTTATTTTTGGCTGCACAGGCTGTTTATAGATCAGCAATTATTTTGGAGATGCCCCTGGGAAGAACACTTTAGGTCCTCAATTATGAATTTCTTACCATTCAGACCTGGTATAACGTTTCAGGCTGCCCAACTTGTTATTTTATAATTGCCCTTAAACAGGGATCATGCATGTATTTCCATAACTTCTTCAAAGTCGATTACAAAATGACAAATACAACAGTTTTGTACCAAATAATTATTTATACTGGCCATTTAATAAAAAAACATTGAATTCAGGATGCATTCTAACCACAAAATACAGACTGAAAAAAAATCAACTTAAGTATAAAGATGATTTTTCCCAACATGCTTTTCGTAAGATTCAAGTAGCAGGATCTTCGCTTATTTAGGGCTGGGGAACCCAGTCAGTTTTGGTGTTCGTCTTGCATACTGAATGTCCCAGGTACAGGTACAGGCATCGCCGAAATAACTACCGACCTAAAAATGGCCTGTGCAACAGCAAAAATGTCCACGAATAATACCCCGTGTAGAGGAATGCATGTTAAATATTCTTCAAAAGTCCAAATCTGCATAGGATGTTGCCCTTAAAAGTTATGTTGGGTGCCTAGTAAGGTGTTTGCTCGGGGTTAGTACAATAGACCAGTGGTCGCGGTGCTTGGCCCTGACGGGCCACCCCACTCAAGTCAGTCAAGGTGTTTGCTCATTATTTGACTGTGGTTTTAAATTATGATGCCTGTCGCCAATAGCCCTCATGTACCTCTAGTGTGACAATAGCTCACATTAACCCTATGTGCTCATTTTGTTGACTTTTTTTTAACTGTCTAATTCTAACCTCTATGAAGAGATGTAACGCAGCCAAATGTGCTGAATGGGTTCCTAAACATAGATAGAAGCACTATTTAAACACATTTTCTAGGTATCCTTGTAACTTTCAACAACACTTTACAATCCGACCTTTTATTTCTTACACAACGCACTCCTAACACATTCTCAATCTCAATACAATTGAAATTTAGGTTTTGGTTATCAGTGTTTGCAAAAGTGTTTAATGAATTTGCAGTGTACTTTTTCATAATGACAAGGCCCTGAGGTGTTATTTTCAGGGAAAACAATGACTTGTCTGGACTTCCTTATATACAGTTACTTCTACCAATGGACAAGTTGCATAAAACGCGAAATTCAGAATATATATGTTTTTCTGGTACATTAGAAGCTGCAGATTCCGAATATAAGCTTAAATATTCACAAATATGTTTAATTTCAACAAAAAATGCATTTGAAATTTGCCGAAAATGTACGTCACTGAAAACAGCACTGACGTCAACTGTTATGTTTTTGGCGATGTTTCGATCTATGCTTTAATACACTTTATAAAATAGTAAACCTTACAATTTCTGCGAAACCTCATTAAAAGAAGAAGAAAATATTATTTTTAACCAGTTCATATCAAGGAATTTAAACAGCTTGTTCCAAGTTTGGTTGTTAGTTAAAATACACACACTAGAGCGCATATGAGCTATTGCAGAACTATTGACTGTTGGATCTGATCGGAATAATCGGGTGAAATCGTTCATCGTTTGAAGAAATTAACTGGAATTAACATGACATGTTTCTGTAAAATAGCTTATTTTTTTAAGAGTTTAATAAGGTTGAAAGCACGTTTCACAGTTTCAAAAGCGATACAGTGAAACGTGATACGAAATAACACGCCAAGAACAAAAAAAGCCAACCGTTACGTCATCTGTTATGCTAAGAGAGGTTTAACAGGAGTGACGTATCACTAACTTTAAAAATGAATTTAAAAATAAATACATCTTTAAAACCAGAAATACTTGAGTTTTAGAGGTTTTTTAATATGGTTAATTGAATAAAAATGTTTCTGGAAAACGCTGTAATTGTCCATTCAAATTACCTCACATCAACCTGTACACTGTTTTGAGAAATACAGTTTAATTAATCAGAATTGAAGATTGTGTGTGTGTGGGGGGGGGGATGTTCCTGTATTCACTACATAATAACAATAATTAAAGATTACTGGCATTACATGCATGCCTGGTTATTTTAAACGATAAAGTTACTACATTAATGTTTCTATATATTGTACTAATGCTTGCTTAAACATACTCTAAATGCTTGAAAAATTATGCACACTATTATTAATATATGTATCAAACTGATCGAATTTAGAATTAGCTAGTCCGAGTTTCAAAATAAATAACATGAATATTCGAAATAAAACAGAACTTACCAAGTGGTTTGTTTACATGATTCTATCTTCTTTTTGATTGCGAGAGAAAATTCCTCACTGCGGCCAAAAAAAGAAACATAAAACATTTGGCCATAAATAACTAAGAAAAAAAACTAACACAATTTTTAAAAAATAAACAAAATTTAAAAAAAAAAAACAAGAATAAATCGGCTATTCCGTTCCAAACAAGATGGCGCGGACGACTTCTTCAAAGAACCCCACAGGCTTGCATCACGTGACCAAATTGGACCAATGGCAAGGTTTTAAAATCGCTCTTTCAGAAGACGAAATGAAATTCACTACGAAAAAGAGTGAATTGTATTTCACTGGTTTGAAGAGTGATTCAAAAATTCCTCTTTTTCCACAAACTGTTCTTTTTTGAGCGAAAAAACACTCAGAAGGATTGATTGTTGTTGAAATATATTTCGCTCTTTTTTTTTGGTGAAAAATTCACTCTTTTGTTTTAAGAGTGTAGCAATAACTTTAAATCAAAAAGGTTATATGGTAGACAACTTTTGCGGATGCGTGATTTTCCCCTAAACCTCATCATGACGTCCGACAGGTAATGGGAATTACCTATATTATATATATATATATATATATATATATATATATATATATATATATATATATATATATATATATATATATATATATATATATATATATATACATATATATATATATTCATATATATATATATATATATATATATATATTCATATATATATATATATATATATATATATAACGAATACAAAAACACAAAAAGTAAAACAAAAAAATGAAAAAATATAAAAAAAGGATATGGAATGAAACCAAAAATAGTGGGAAAGGCCATTTCATCAGGAGGTAAAAACCTTCACCACTATTAAAACAATTCACTTTTCTGTATTGGGATGGACGCGAGTCAAATCAAAAAATCCCAATTTTACCCCGAAGTGTACTGTGGAATTTCCAGAAGAGAATTAAAAACAAAATCAAAATTAAAAAACAAAATCAAAAACATAGGTAAAGACAAACTTACATAAAGCAGATGAAGCGAATAAAAAAACAACCCGAAACTTTGAAGCCAACCGCTTCTCACAAAATCCGAACTAAAAACTTAGGTGAAAATGTTGACAGTTACAGTGTAGAAATTAAGTGCGGTGAAGGAAAAAAATAGACTATGAGTAAAAATTTAGTGACGTCACAAAGAAAATTATTGCAGATACTTCTTTATAAATTTTGTAGGGAAATTGTTGTTGATAAGTGTACGATGGAGGTCAAGTTTTTGGGAATTTTTAAAGTTATTGACGTTGCAGATGATATTAATGCGATGTAGGTGATTTATAATGCAATTTCTATAGACTTTAACAGAAAGATTAGAATTCCAAGGAATAAGTCGAATAACATCAAAATTAAAGTCATTACGTTTATCATAAATGTTGGTGTTGGCAGAGTTATCTGAGACCTGAATTTGTATGTCTAAGAATTGTAATGAAGAAATAGAGGTATTGGTTTTCTTAAGAAGAAGTTCTGATGGGTAAATTTTGTGCCAAAGGTGTATAAAATCAGGATAATCAAAGACAATCAGATCAACAACAAATCGGAAGGCAGTGAAGTTTAAAAGAGTGTAGTTTTTCTCAAACCAGTGTAAAAATAAATTTGCAAGGATTGTTGAAAAGGAACTACCTTGTGGTATTCCATTAACTTGTTGGTAGATTTGTTCACTATTGTAAATCAAATTATTAAAAATGCAAAAATTAATTAGTTTATTCCAATATTCCTGACTAATATTTAATATACTATTGTAATCATTATAATAAGCAGTGAGGACGTCTTTCAGGTGAAATAAAGGTAGGCTAGAAAATAAATCTTTGAAGTCAAAAATGTCAACTGAATGAATATTCTTGTTATGCAAGTGTTCTAAAACAGGTTTATTGTTGTTAATAATCCAAGTAAAGCCTTCACCGACAATAAAATTGTAAAGTTTGTTCAGCAGATTAAAAAAGATATCACCAGGTTTATTGATGTAAGTGTTGGAACCACAGGTTATAAAGCGAAAAGCTAAAGGGGTTTTGTGGAATTTTGGAGTGATGGTAACATAGGGAAATTTAATGGAGGCGTTATTAATTTTAAAATATTTATTGAAGGCAATAATCTTTTTACATACACTTTTGTAGTCCAAGTTTGAGAGTTTGTATGTGTCTGAAGATTTTAGTTCATTGTCAAGAAGAGACAAGTAGGAGTTTTTACAAATGAAAGCATAATTATTGGCGGGGATATATATATATATATATATATATATATATATATATATATATATATATATATATATATATATATATATATATATATATATAATATATATATATATATATATATATATATATATATATATATATATATATATATATATATATATATATATATATATATATATATATATATATATATATATATATATATATATATATATATATATATATATATATATATATATATATATATATATCATTTTATATACACATATTATTTCATTTTAATTTGATCTCTAAAGCTATCGGACGCATTTTGTGTAATGTCTTAATAGAATGGAAAGAAGTAAGCGGAAAGCCGAGTTTTTGCTCGAAAGGGAGGATAGCAGCTGATACTGTAAGTTCAAATTTAATCAAGATGTAGATTTGTTAGGTAAAACTAATATATTTTGTATAATAATTGCTCTAATGTTTTATACTTTGTCTCTTTATGTTTATAAATTCTTTAATATTTATTTAAGCATAGATTACTTAAAAATAAGTGTTTTGTGTCATAATTGTCAAAATATATATATATGAGCGATCATACAAAGCTAATGTAGTAAGCCAATAAAATAACAATAACTTTTTCTACTATTATCCTTGAAGTAACTGCCTACAGTTTTAAAGTTTTCAAAATTGGCGGAACAATGTTTGGTTCCGTAATTTATCGATGGTAAAATTTAACAATTAGATATTAATTAAAATTATTTAAAAATTTATTTTTTAAAAACTTACAAACTACTTTATTGTCTTATTTATAAACCTTCAAAATAAATATTTTTTTTCATTGCATTTGTATTTCTTTTACTCTCTTTTTGTATAATTTTTTAAAAATTTGATTTGTCTTCCCTTACTAAGATTCGGATGTATTTTTAAGATATTTATAAGGTTTCTCTTCGGAGGTATTTTAGAGGTATTGAATTGAGGTATTTTCAGCTACTAAATAGTGCAGAATAAAACCTCACTAAGTATTTTTATAATACCTTTTGTTGAAGGTTTCTTACAAATACATAGAGGTATTACTCAGAAATCTAGTAGGTTTTTGATACAAACCTCAAAGGTTTTTCTGAAATACCTTGCAATGAAGTATTTTAAACAAACCTCGAAGGTTTTTCTAAAATACCTTTCAATGAGGTATTTTAAACAAACCTAAAAGGTTTTCCTGAAATACCTTTCAATGAGGTATTTTGAACAAACCAAAAAGGTTTTCCTAAAATACCTTGTAATAGTTGAGGTATTTTTAATAAACCTAATAAATTATTAAAAGGTATATATAAATAAAAAAATATATTTTTATTGTACTTGACATTTACAATATATATTGCAAGAAAATTTACTTTGTATTAAATTGTCAAATTAAAATACTTTTACTTGTGAAAATTATGAATGTTCTGCTAAATCTAACAAATTATAAATTGCTGATTACCTGATAAGTTCTTAACTAATAACAAAAAGGGTGTTTAAACTAAAGAAATTAAGCTTATTACTAAAAAGTAAATCTTCATCACTAGTGAATTTTCATAAACCAGAAAGGCATCTCAAAGTCAATTTTTTTTAGCTTTCTTAAATAATCTTACTATTTACTCACATCTTGGGTACTTCTGCATCAATCATAAGAAAAGGTTTTTTAAGAAAACATAACTCTCTCATGAATGTATATATTTCCTAAACTTCCATTGAAATGTGTAAATAAAGTTAATACATATTTTGAGCACATACAACTCAACTTGCTCTATATACCTTGTTGAAATCTAAGATGGGTCACATGCCCATGGTGCAAAAGAAATTCCTAACTAGCTGTTTAAAAAAAAGTGAACCTATAATTTGCGCACATAACAAAATATATATTATTTTTTATAAAACAAAATCACATTTGATCTTTGCTTTGACGTTTTCGTTTTGGTGTAAATTTGGAATTATCACCAGGTCTTGGTTGTCCTGATTTCAGCTTAAACGACACCTGGAATTGGCACAAATTCTGTTCACAGCCCCGGCAACTCCAACATATTGTTGGTGAAACTTTTGTAACAGACCTTAAAAAATAAAATTACAATTTGTGAATATTTAAAAAGAAACATGAATTTGTAATACCAAATTTGTGTCATCTAAAAACAAATTTATTTTCTCAGTAAATATGAATATGCTTTGCAAGTAAACTTAGGTTTATTACCCACATATATTTAATAAATGATATTTAGAATGTAAAGAAAATTAACGAAACACCGTCAAAATATTTATAATTTTTTTTTATATTTTCCGCTCAGAGTAGTGGTTCAAATTTTATACTCATAACCAAAAGAAAATCGCGTTTTTAAAAAAACACAATAGGAGGCTTGCTAGTCAATAATAATATTGCCGCATATTAAAGTATTTTGTTTATTGGAAAAATTAAGTATATCAAAGGAAAAATAAATGCCTAGAAAGTAAGTTTGTCAGAAAATCTTAAGTTTGCTTTAAATCAGAGATTAAAAAGAAAACATTGGGATTTAAATCAGTTGAACTCATTGACACCATGATTCTACAATTAAGAATAATTTTTAAAGCAAGATAGAAATGTGATTAAAACATATTAGCCACTTTGGTATTTCTGTGGACATGGTTATGGGAGCGATGAGGAAGAGGAGTCAAGTACACAACTTTATATTAAGAGAATAATTAATGAGATATTCAAGATTTTTTTTTATACATTGTCTATAGGAAGGGAAAATATAAGGTAGTCCTGTGGGTACCCTATTGAGTGTGGATTCCCTGTATTTGAATATTTCCTTGCAGAGTGTAAAAATTATTATGAACAGCACATACAGGTTATGAAATCAAATCGTGAAGGATGATATCTATAATAATAAAAGAAAGAGTATGTGTGTGTGTGTCTGAATTCGGATCGTAAAAGACCTACTTATACTGCCCTCAGAAATTCTAAATTTTCAAGATAGATTCCCTTTAATACCAACGTGTGCACTTGAGGCTTAGATTTTTCATATTTGTTCCATTTTTAGAGAAATTTCGAAATTTCTGAAAAAAATACACCACTTTCGCTCAAATCCGATAATTTTTTCTCTTTCCTGATGCCATCGGCTGAAAAAATTAAATAAAACTTTTGACGAAAACATTTAAAATTCAAAATGTTTATTTTATTCTTTTGCCATTACTTTCAGAAACTAAATTCATTATTTGAAAAATAATTGACATGTTTCAAGTGACGTAATTAAGCCAGTCTTCATTCCTGGATTTTATTGTGGGTTTATTTGATGATTTTTTTCATTTGATGATTTTTCTGTTGACTGCATGTATGCATTTTTAAGCAATAAATGTATAGTTAAGCTATTACTGAACTATGATGGTTAATAAAGGCCATCGCACTAGAGCTATTAATGTTTTATGTCTTTATTTTTTCGCCAAAGACGTTGCCAAACTAGCCAAATTATTAACTAAAATTTGCCAAATAGGCGATTTCTTTTATAAATAATTTATAAGCTGGTCGGTTGTTCGAAGGTCATTGTGTTAGAGCTGTATAATGGGTGTGGATAGCTATATCCATTTTCTCGCCAAATTATTTCCCAAAACGCGCCAAATGAGCTAAAAGGTTTTATGTATTTATGAGGGAATTGTGATGACATTTATGAGTGCATTTTATACCGTATTTTTCATTTTGGAATTTCAAGGCAATGAAACGGGATTTTATAATTTATAACGAGTGGAAACAATAATAAGTTTATGATCCTATAACAGGGTATTTGGTACACATATTTGGAATCTATTTGATATTTTTTTATTCCGTGCGAAGAACGGGTATAAATTTGCTAGTTAGTAATATTACAATTCATCTGAAAATATAGCATTGCTACCAATATTTAGGATTAGCCTTGAGCGACGGTTTTCAATTTAGAAACACAACCTTGAGTTTATTTAAAAGAAAAGTATTTGGCAAACCATGAATACACATTGAAAATCATAGTTGCACCAATCTTTATGCGCTTTCACATTTCAGTTCGCTACTAAATAAAATTCAGTGTTTACTATGGTATAAAATATTACATCATATACATGTAATAGAATAACATCTACTACAAATGAGAGTATAATTCTTATTTAGTTAATCTAGAAATGAAGGAATATTGGACGTCCAAAGAGTGGTTTATTGTAAAGAAAGCATATTTTAGAGTTTGTAAAGAACGGGGCCGGAGCCGAAGCTCGGCACATCAAAAAGCACACAATCTTATATCTCGAAGTCTAATTAAAAAGTGACTATTTTTAATGGTCATGAGAAGAGTGGATCAGAAGTCAAAACAAAGTCTGTTGCGTCTGCAATTTCTGTGGGAAAGAATGTATTGACGCCTATTGAAACGTGGGAACTGTTGGATGGATCGACAAGAAATTAACTTAGAGTTATTAAGAAAGAACTGAATATTAGAATATTATAGCGATCTGTGTGGTTGATATTATAACTTTATAAAAATTTGTACGATATATCAAGTATCCCCCCTCATAAGCCGTTATCAACCTGTGGGAGAGTATAGTTAAAATTTCTAGCCATTAAATGTTGTAACTGTAAAATTTGTCCCGATGTGAACCTAACTAGTGATCAAGCTATCAAATCCACAAACAAGAAAACCTACAGAAATTAGCTTAGTTAAATTTTTAAATTTGTTAATCCACTCTTCTCAAACATACAATATTAATTATTAAAACAATATTTGTATAATTATTAAACAATATTATTTATCATATTCAGTATCACTTCAGGGAACGCACGCTATAAGTTAAAAATAGCTATGCTAATAATAGTTAACTCAAACAAGTTCAAACTGCCTTTCAGTAGGGAAACTGTTTCTAAAGAAATGTGCTCCTGCAAAAGCTATGAATTGCCAAATATAGTAACTCTGCCTGAAACCAAAATCTTCCTTACCCCTTTTCGTTTTACGAGTGATAGTTTGGACTCGTCTAAAACACAAGTCATAGATACTAAGAAGTGGTGGGAGGACTATAATAAGAATTGGGTTGTCAAAGTTTTATATTGTATCACATTATTAACAATTTATTTTTATTTTACAATTTAAACCGAACAGCAAATACAGTCATACATCCATTAAAGCTGTTTCATTATTAAATTTAGAACTCTTAATACTAAGAGTTCCATTTAAAGTTTGGGTGGCATTTTTAATTCTTAAAGCATATCAGAGGCAAAGAATTCATATGAAATGTTTATTTAAGAGACAACACATTTTAACGTTAAAGTTTATAATTATCTAAAAAAATATGACATTTCTGTTTTTGGAATTATGAATAAGAAACTTTTAAAGATAGCTTCCAAGCTTTTTCGGCTCTCGAATCGAAGCTACATATTACGGTTCTTGGTACCTTTAAAAAAAATTAAAGGCACCCCAATGAAATTGCTCCGACGCGACGAAAAGTTTGAGAACTTTGATTGACAATAGTAAATTAAAATTTATGTAAATATAACTTATATTATAATAAGTGAAATTTAGAAGTTGTTTTGCTTACTTTTTATCCGGCGAAATCACGTTTTGGAAGAATTTATTGTTTGTTTTGATTATGTTCAGTTACGGTTACAGTTCATAGTACTAAAGCTAAAATAACTGTAAAAACTATAAGTTTGATGAGTAAACATGGTGATTTTTAAGCGAAAATCAAAGTATGACAAACACAAAAAATTTTACAAAAGGGGTTTTACATAGAATATTTTTTATGTGCTATTTACTTAAATATTTTCTGAATATTTAATATATTTAATATTTTGATATTTTTAATAAGCTAGCCTTGCGCGAAGCAGGAGACCGGTTACTGCTAAAAAAGGTTACCTAGTACATGACCTAGTAAATTTAAAAATCGTTTGAAAATAGATAAAAAAAAATTATACTTCAATACAAACACTTCAATTAATAAATTGAATAAAAAATTACAATATTTTATTTAAATTTTGAATTAGAATTTTTTTAATTTTAAATATTTTTTTAAAAAATTTTTATTTAAAATAAGAGTCATTAAAATATTTGAACATATATTTTTAATTTAAAATAATTTTAATGCATATTTCAATAAAAAAATATTAATTAAAAATACTTTAAAATAAAAATAATTAAAAATATTTTAAAATAAAAATAATGAAAAATATTTTAAAATAAAAATAATTAAATAGACCGTGGGCCAAGCTTGAGAAAAGCGTTTTTTAAATACTTTCGTTACAAGTATCGAGGGGCAATCTGAAAAGTACGGTAATAACTTAAAAACTAAATAGGCAATTGAAAAACACATTTTTCTGGAAAAGATATTTGCACATTAATTGAAAATATTAAAAAATATAGCGCACTTATTACTCATTTAACCGCTTTACACCTTTACTTTCCACTCACTACTCTCCAATCATAATCTCTGATTCATTCACTTCTTCTGGAACAACCAATTGGAATCGCTGTACCGTGGCACTTTTAAACACTTACCTCTTTCTGTTTGTAAACAAACAGAAATTTTCGCGAAATATACTTGAGAGAGAGACCATCACACATATTTATATCTTATGTAATTCGCTTGAATTTTAATTTTAACTCTTGGCTATATAATCCGTAAAAAAATATTATAAAGAATCATCTGTAAACATTTGAAATGTCTATATCTTCTCCAGAAACTTGTTGTTTACACATTACTGATGCCTTGGATAAAATTAATCCGTTTTCCAAAACCACTTGGACAAAAGCTTCTATTTGTATTCTTAAATGGATACCTTTGGGTGTCGAAGAAGCAAAAATCGCTTCTAACTTGCAGAATGTTCCAGTGGACAATCAATTGAATATTCCTGATGACTCTGCTATTGGTTTTCATCAGAAGTGTTATAATAAATTCACTGATAAAACAATAATTGAAGCTGCTGAAAAACGATTAATTCGTCTCCAGAACAATCCTCAAATACAAAATGCCGACATTAATCAAACTATAATGTTAGTGATGTAACTTTGAATGCCCATCAACCTAAGCGGTTTTTACGAAGCACGAATGTAGGTCTTTCTTCAAGTAACAGTCACACTATATTACCACCTATCTGTATTATTTGTCGCACTGAAAAATATATTAAAGTAAAACACACTGGTAAAAGGAAAAGAGAAAAGCTAGCAAAATGTGAGACAAATGATAACCTTTTATTATCTGCTGCCAATGCTAAAAATGATGAAAGTTTGCTTATGGAACTTATATGCAATGATATGGTTGCAATCGAAGTGAGTTATCACCGATCTTGCTATAAAAGATATATTAAGGAGTTTACAATGAAATGTACTCCCATATTTGGTGCTCAAAATCATGAAGAATCTTTTAAAGAGTTTTGTTCCGAAGTAATTGAAAAAAGAATAATAGAACAGAAAGAAATTTTAAGAATGAATAAGGTGACAGAATTGTTTGTGAAAAAAGTGTTTATAAAGGAAGGCATTGATATTTCAGGATATAGAAATTATAGTTTGAAATTGCAAATTCAAAAGCTGTATCCTAATGTACGCTTTATCAAAAGATCGAAGGTTAATCAATGTGAACTTGTTATTTGTGAAACAGCTAATGATAATGTATGTCACTTAATGAATCCAAATAGCAGTACAACAGAATCTGATGAAACAGAATTAGAGTCTGAAACATTTGTGCCTCCAACACATAACTTATTACGAGATTTATATTCTTCTGCAAAAGCATTGAAAAACATTATACAGGATTTTTCTAAATTTTCAAACTGTTGGCCACCAAAAGCTTGTGATTTATCCTTAACTGCTGCTTCAAAGATTGTCCCTCCTCAGCTTTTTAATTTTTTAGCTTGGTGTACTGGTCAAAACTGTGAAACTGAACTTGATGAATCTGATTGTGAAATTGATATGAATCATGCATTAGATTGATATGAATTATCTACCATTTAGAATATGATTTATCTACCTACCATTTTTAAAACCTAAGAAAAAAATTCTCCAGGTGCCCTTTTGAATAAAATTGTCCGTAAAACTGTCTGTTAAATCAAATAGTTTCTTAAAAGTTTTCCGCAAAAATAAATACATTGTTCCTCCTGAGTTCTATTTGCCTATATTATCTGGGGTGTGCTTGTGTTTGATTCATGTAATATATTATTATCAAAGTGGATATAGTATTCTTTTCCTTAATTTTAGTAATAAATTTGTGAATGAAGAAAAAAATTTGAATAGTAAAGATCTGTAACAGAGGTGGATATATTTATTATTAAATGTGAATGAATTTATTGAATAAATTAGGGTTTTCGTAAGTGCATTCTTATTATAAACAAGTATGCATGAGATAAATGGGGGTTGATTTTTATAGTAATAACCCAGAGAGCTTTTCACTACAGTCACATAATAGTTTTTTGCCTACTGATACTTTTATACTTTAATACTCATTGGTATATTTTTTAAAAACACAGAATTTAAAATGTGAATGATTTCCAATACGATTATTGTATGTTTTGTTTACATTCGCTAGAAAAAAGAGCTATTTTGTTTGTAGTAATTTTAAAAAAGGTGTTACATTAGTAAATGAAAAAGAAATTAGCAAATCTATTTTCTTTTTGTATATCCGATTTAAATAACAAAAAATCTTATTTAAATTTTCATTTTCTGATTTTTCTTTTTCATTTCAAAAATAAAAGTGACTTTTTAACGCTTTAATTAAAATCAATCGTCTTCTCCTGTGCCATCGTTTGTTTTTGTTTACATTTTGACGGATCGAAGATCTTATACGGCAGCGCTGATTGGTTCACCGAGTAGCTTTATAATAGAACATGGCTTCTGATTGGACTGTGTGATGCGGTCAAGAAAAAAATAGTGCATTTTATTTTAAAGAATTTGAAGATAATGTGCAAATATTAAATCCAGAAAAGTTGATTTTACGATTGAGCTATCATTTTAGTGTATTTTCAGGTATAAATAAAATTGCCCCCACGAACTTGTAACGGATATGCACGATAGCTAGTTTGGCCCACGGTCTAATAAGTTTGATGAGTAAACATGGTGATTTTTAAGTGAAAATCAAAGTATGACAAACACTAAAATTTTACAAAAGGGGTTTTACATAGAATATTTTTTATGCGCTATTTACTTTAATATTTGCTGAATATTTAATATATTTAATATTTTGATATTTTTAATAAGCTAGCCTTACGCGAAGCAGGAGACCGGTTACTGCTAAAAAAAGGTTACCTAGTACATGACCTAGTAAATTTAAAAATTGATTGAAAATAGATTTTAAAAAATTATATTTCAATACAAACACTTCAATTAATAAATTGAATAAAAAATTACAATATTTTATTTAAATTTTGAATTAGATTTTTTTTAATTTTAAATATTTTTTTAAAATTTTTTTTATTTAAAATAACAGTCATTAAAATATTTGAACATATATTTTTAATTTAAAATAATTTTAATGCATATTTCAATAAAAAAATATTTTAATATAAAAAATAATTTCAAATAATTTAAAATAAAAATAATTAAAAATACTTTAAAATAAAAAATAATTAAAAATATTTTAAAATAAAAATAATTAAAAATATTTTAAAATAAAAATAATTAAAAATATTTTAAAATAAAAATAATTAAAAATATTCTAAAATAAAAATAACTAAAAATATTTTTAAATAAAATTAATTAAAAATATTTTAACACACAAAAACAGGACACCCATATCTTACTTTTTTGGAACCATAAACATTGAACTGGTCCAATGACACTCTTTAATAATTCTGTAAAGTGCTTATTTATTTTCTTTATAAAACAGTTTACTGGTCTCATAAAACATTTTATGGTCCAATAAAACGTTTTGCTATTCTCAAAAATATTTGAATTGTCCAATAAAACGTTTTAATGGTTTAACAGAAAGTTTTACCGGTTTCAATAAAACGTTTTAATAGTTTAACATAACGTTTTACTGGTCCAATAAAACATTTCAATGGTCCAATAAAACTTTTTACAGGCCCCATAAATGTTTTAACGGTCCAGTAAAACGCTTTACTGACCCCATAAAACGATTTACTGGTCCAATAAAAGATTTTGCTAGTCGAATAAAACATTTTACTGGTCCCATAAAATTTTTTAAAGGTACAATAAAATCTATTGGTTCCCATAGATTATTTTATGGGTCCCATAAAATATTTTATAGGTCCATTAAAAAAATTTTCAATAGGGCATTGAGATCGAAATCCTATTGATCACAAGTCTATTGATATCTGTACAGTTCTTTGGATATCCATCCATAAGAACTGGAATCCTACTGACCACATTCCTATTGATGTCGGTAAAAGTCTATGGATATCAATAGAGATCGATATTCTACTGATATCTCCTGTATTGATGTCTATGGATCTATATTGATATCAGTAGAGTATTACTAATGAACTACCAGGAAACTAAGTATATGTATTTATCGAATGTTGTGAATTTTATAGAAATTGAATAATTGTATTTTTTTTAAAACTTTGTTCTTTCAAACTTTTCTTCCACACTTTTAAGAAACTTTGACAATATATTTTTCAAACGGCTTAAAAAGTTATAAATGTATCTTAATAAAACTATTTGATTGCATCTTAATACAAATATTTGAACCTTATGCAAAGTTCTTTGATAGCATCCAAGAACAAGAGGTATTTAAAAATAAAACTAAAAAAAAATACCTATTTTGTTCTAGGTAAGGTATTTATCAGAATACTTAATTCAAACGTTAAAATACCTGTAGTATTAACGAGGTATTCATCTGAATACCCTAAAATACCTGTAGTATTAAAGAGGTATTCATCTGGATACCTTAAAATACCTGTAGTATTAACGAGGTATTCATCTGAATACCTTAAAATACCACATGTTTTTTTATTAGAAACCTGGCGAAACTATATGAATACCAAATGATTCCGAGGTTAATAGGTTTTAAAAAATAAAACCTCAAAATACTTGTAGTATTAAGGAGGTATTCATCTGAATAACTTAAAATACTATAGGTTTTTATTAGAAACCTTGCGAAACTTATAAAGTACCTAAAACTTCAGAGGTTTCTCTAAGTATTTGAAAATAAAACCTGAAAAATACCTTTGGTCAGGTTTTACTCGAAGAGGTATCATTAGAAAAAACCTCAACAATACCTTTTAATACCTAGTTTAAACCTAAAAAAACCTATAAAATACCTTAAATTTTAGTAACGGTTAGCATTTTAAAAGTTTTTAGGCAAAAATTCTTATCATTACTATTTGTAATTTCAGTGACAACAGGCGCGCAACCACGGGGGATTTAGGGTCAACCGCCCGCCCCCCCCAGAACCCGAATTATAGTTAAATTTGTTTGTTAACAATAAAAAATTCCAAAGAGAAAAAAATCATAGGAAAAAACCATTTAGTATTTTAGAAATCTGTGAAAAAACAAAATTATTTAACTCTTCTAATGTGTATACGGGAGGGGGGGGGGGGGGGATTGAAAAAAAAACCTCCTAAATCTGATCTTTGGCTCCGCTTTTTCGTTTTTTTCTGATTAATCACAAATCTGTAAAGGTCACGATATTGCACAACACTATCCTCACTCCACTCGGATTAGTTTTCTATCCAATAGAAATTTAGCGCGGGATTTTGGATATGATTTTTATCATTATTATTTATTTGGATTTTTATTTTTATACAGACCTTATTGGGTGGTTCTTTTTCTTTGAGAAAGATTGGCGCCTACATGGCACCCATCATACTCTCAGACAGGAAATATCAAGAAAAAATAAAATATGGAAGCACGTGCTATCTTAGGATGAATATATTTTTTTATCATTTTATTTTTAAGGTTTTTATTTTGCGTATTATCGAAGTAAAATATAAAATAAGTGTACTCTGCAGTTTTTCGAGCCTGTTCTCTCGCCATTAGAGCATTATTGGATCATAATAGCAAGATGATTACTTTCTTCATCTAAACAAGTAATTTCAAATTTATAACATTTTCTGTACAGGTTTATGTGTACATGTTTTATAAAAATTAGATAAGTACTTTTGTTTTAACGACATAAATGCAAACAATTATTAAATTATTTCACATCGGCGATTCGGGCCTTTGCGATGTTGTAAGTTTATTTAAAAGTAAAAATCAGCTTGGGTGAAGTTTGAAATAAACTCCTCGGCGCAACAATCCATTAGTGGGCCAAGGCCTGAAGTGACCATTTCAGTTTACGTGACCAAGGGCTCTGGGGATACGTCCCAGTTAGGTGCTCAACCTCACGTGGAACCCCAAGTGTTTAGTTCCCAAGCATGCTTGGTCCTCATTCTATCGACCCACTTAAGAGAAGAAAGGATGAGTCAACCTCGCCCAATCCGGTATTTGAACCCCGGACCTGTGGCATGGTAAGGCGAAGTACTACCACTAAGCCACTGGGAAGTTTGGAATAATGAATCAGTTAATTGTTTTATTGTTGAGCTTTAGCATATAATTGTTTTTGGCATCGTCGAAAATTCGTGTGAATCAACAATTTGTGTAATCAATTTGTGCGTTTTTTTTTACTTTAATGAAAATTTTGCTAATACTCGTTTCTAAATTTATTTCATATAAACTATTTTTTTAATTTTTAAAAATCAAATTTAATATTAAGAGCTTAATGTCGCTGAATGACGAAATAATGACATGAATTCGTCATCAAATATTATCATAATGTTACGTATTTAATTAGGTAGAAAACTTTTTAAATGACAATAAAGAGTAACCATAACCAAGGCCTGGACTAGGATTACACGGACTATAGGAAGAGAACATTTTGCCGGGCTCTCAAGGAAACTTTTTTATAGGATTGTTCGTACTATGGTTAACATCTTAATCAAAATCAAATGCTAGAGCTTAAAAAAAAAATTAAAATAATCCTTAATTTAACTCTGTTTGCTGAAGTTGTGTATTATAAAGCTTTATTTCCAGCTTTAAAAAATAAAGTGGGGCCACAAAATGAAATAATGCGGGTCCACAAAATGGCACAAATTAAAATTCAGGGGCAACTTTATTTAGCATGAAAATTGTTACGGGCCTTATGGAAGGTCATGCCCTGGGCGACGTCATGCCCTAACGATTTAAAAATGGCTTAATGGGGAACTTGCATGTATTTTTTTTATTCTTTTAAAATAATCTCCATGCGATTCTAAAATCATCGACATAAATTTTACCTCAATCCGACCATCAGTTTATTTTTAATTAATTTTCAAAGTTTGCGCTTTGCCCCACCCTTTGAAAACGCTGCCTCTGGCCTTCCCTCCCCGCGTGACGTCAGTCGACCTAACTTAGAAAGCCAGAGATACCGGGCGCTGTGTTTTGCGAATGTCACTCTTCCTAATGCTTTTCTTATCGCGTCGAATCAATTAAAGTTTTGTCAATTCTTGAAAATAATAGTGCATACGAATGTTGCATAGTACCTTGTTGTAATAGTACCACGAAAAACTCTTTAGAAAAGCGGTTTTTTAATGTTCCTCGAGTTGTAAAAAAAATGCGTGTGTTGATACATAGTCAAGAAAGTTTGAATTTGAAGCAAAATGCTATTTTTATTCTTTATAGTAACAGAATTATGTTATAAAATAAATTTCAATGCAATTATATCATGTAATTGTATGTATTTGTACTCATAATTTAATTATATATTATAACTGTAGATTAAAATTAAATATAATTGATTGAAATACCTGTATTTAAGATTGGGAAATATTTCTCATATTATTACAGGGATTTGAAAAAAAAATGTACACACATTGCAATTTTTAAATTAAATCACATATTTTTTTTAAGTTACTTAGATATAAGTAAAATGCTTTTAACGACTTGTAACACGTGCTACGACAAACATGTTCGAGTAGATATATTGTCTCTTATGTAATTATGTGGAACGCAGAATCCAAGTTTTGTACATTATTCTCGTAACAAGTCCCTCCAATCCCTGTAACTAAGAAAAATATTTCCCAATCTTAATGCAGTTATTTCCATAAGTTAAATTTAGTTTTAATTTGTATTTGAATTCATAGAAGCAATTTAGTTTATAACATAAGCATGTTATATGTTACAATTAAGAATAAAAATACTTGTTTCCTTTTTGAACATTGTTGAACCTAACTATCAACACGTATTTTTCTACAACAAGTAGGTGTGTAACAGTGACTATCACCTACAACCTCTTTAACACACACGCGAGTTATAAAACTTGGAAATAAATTCGTAAAACACAGCATTTAATTGCCGATCTCCATTAACTTTCTTTTGCAAATTTAATCAAATTAAAAATGGCCATTTTTAAATGTGCATTAATTTTTTGGATTTTTCATTTTTTAAATATAATTGTACTGGAATTTTTGTGATGAAATTTTGTTTAATTATTGATTTAATTCGTTTAATTTTTGCACTACAAATTTTGTAATTTAAATTATCTAATAAGTTAAATGCTCAATAAAAACATTCTGAAATTAATTGATATTTTTCCTATTTATTGCACTTAATTCTTATTTTAAAAATAAAACATTAATTGTTTATTAAATAATACAAGCATTAGTTATGTAAAACAAAAACTAATTAATGTCCGTAATTAGTAATAATAAATTAGTAGAAAAAACCTATTAACATTGGAATAACTCTATTTACATTGGAAAATTGATTTTTTTTAAATTAAAAAGCATTTTAATTAAAATAATTTATATTAAAGTAATATTAATTAAAATATATAAATAAAATTTACGACAACCGCCCCACCCCCCAAAATTTCTTTTCTAGTCGCGCCTTAGGTGACGGAAGGACATATAGCATTTTTAAAAGCTTCCACTTAACTTTATAAACGTTCTGTGGGAGCTGAAATAAATTTTCTGGTGTAATTTTTTTGGGGTACTATTACAACAAGTTATTATGCAACATTCGTATGCACTAATATTTTCCAGAATTTACATAACTTTAATGGATTCGACGCGATAAGAAAAGCATTAGGAAGAGTGATATCAAGGCCGTCTCCAAGTTTAACAGGCCCAAGTCAGTAGACAGTGACGTCACGGACCGGAGCCATTCGCAGTTAGCGATTTCCCTTACCTTGCTAGAATTTTTCAAGGTTTTTATTTTTGAGGAAGGTAGTTTCTTTTTATCACAAATTTGGGTAGTAAGTTAACCGACTTTAATGTTGAAATCAGATTAAAAAGTTTTAAACAGTAGATGCTACATAATATAAAATTATGAGCTTATTTTTCCAATTAATGAAAGAAATTTAATCAATTTAAAAGATATATATATATTTATCAAGTTATTTGCTAATTAATTTCCTGTTCTATTATTTTAAATAAAATTTCTATTTTTATGTTACTTACAAATATTAATGTTTTAATTCTCTAATGAACAAATTAGTGATTAATTTCATTCTTGAACTGTCATAAATAATGCTAAAACTTTATATCAAGCATTTAAAATTATAATTTTCAAAAAAGGAGAAACAAATCCATAAAATAACCTCATTAAACAAATACTTAATAGAATAGTAATGATTATTATACATTTTAGGATAAATTTTAAATTCTTAACATTTTTATTAATATCAAATTTTATCTTGGTTTGTTTTCCGAGTCAATACAAGCAAAATAATAACTATCACACACTTTCATTTGAAAAAGCTTTTTTTATTGTACAAAACAATTTATCAATTATTAAGAGTATCCAATTTGCGTTTAGCACATTTAAGCAATTTGCTCTTTTTATCTTTTTTGGCTTCATCTAACTTATTATTTTTTACTTTACAATAATTGTTTATCAATATATTAGAAATTATTTTGACACCTTGTTTACACAAATCAAGGCCAGATTTTCCACATACACATTGGGCGAGTACATTATCATCTATATACAACCATTCCATAGCTAGTTTCATAAGAAGATGTTGTTGACATTTAACACTTTGAAATTTTTTTTCATAAAACTCGCATATCAAAATATTAAAAATTCTAATAGTTGAGCAACAAATATTAAACATAAATCTAGTGGGATATGTTAGCCCCCCCCCCCCCCCCGATCAAGCACATCTAAGTACTTATGTAAATCACCGGAAGCCTCAACGGAAATTGGACGATCAATACAAAGCTTATGCATACATTCTTTACAGCAAGAACATTGTCGAGCAACATAACCAGCAATGTAGACAATTACATTTAATTCATTTTTGTCAATATCAATATAACATTGCTCATTCAAAACACTGTCAAACTCTTCATAGTTATAAACTTCAACAGAATTTTCTGACTCATTGTTTGCCACATGGCTAACAAAGTGTTTTAAAGAAAACTCCCCTTGCTGAGAAGAGTTTAACCTGAGGAGACTTATAATTTTAAGTTTCCTCTCGCTTTCCAAGACCTCTCTTACAGACACATTATAGTTGCCACCACTCATTTGGCGATATTGTCCAAAGCGAGCCTCCAAATTATCCCTTTGGAACTTTCCTAGAAGAATATATTTAACTTTTAATGTGTTAATCATGTACACAGCCAAATCATAAAGTGCAGTTACAGTGTGGATAAGAGCAGTATGAGTCTCTCGAGTCAACTTGCCGTGCCTAGTGTTTTCTACAATGAGGTATGTGTCCCACTCCTCCAACCATAGTTTTAATCTTAATAAAAACTGCATGCCTACACCATTGATGTCCCTAATAGGATCCTGATACGAGTCACGCAGGTGCTTTCCCTTTAAAGCATGCTTAACATTGACTACTTTCCAAAATGTAAGAATAATCTCCAGAAAGTGCTTAGTCTGAAGACTAGAGCCTAAACTTTTAAGTGTTACAATATTTTTCTCATCAAAAAGTCGAACAGCATATAACACATTTTGCCGTTCAAGTTTAGTGGGACACAATACTTTTTTTGACAAAAGTGGTGCCATTTTTATGGGTTTGTGCTTTTCGCTGTTGTATATATCTTTCAAGTGTTTAACACTTGCACGACAAATATTGGGCAAATCATTTGCATCAAAATTAGACATATCTTTCATGCAAGGAAATACAACTGTTTGTTCCACATCAGTTTGATTCAACCAATTATTTCTGATACTTTTCAACAAGTGTACAGTATCAAAAAGAAGAAATAATATTGTTTGAGAAAAAGGATTTAATATCGAAGGTTTCAAATTACCACCACACAATTTTTGGAACATATTTTGATTAACTCAATTGTTATCAGATATAACAGTTAAAGCAGTGTAACCAGTGTTAAACACAACTTCTAAAACCTTCAAAGTTAAATCATGCAATTGAGACGCATTTAAATTTTTAACAGGAAACATTGCAATAACATCTTTGTTTTTGGAAAATACAGATGACATCATAAAGCAAACAATTGTTGTTGCTTCGACTGTTTCTTCGTCACAATTACATGCACTACCTTCAATTTTACCATTTTTGTAACTGAAGCTTGACATATATTTCATCAACTAAAATATTTACAATTTTTTCAATAGAGTTGAGAATTTGGGATTTAGCTTTTAAAAAGTTTATTTGGGAACTATCAAGGCCGGAATTACCTTCAAGTTTAAGAGATAATTTCTTCAAATACACTGGATGAGGTAATGTTAAAACATTAGTTTGTCGAATAAAATAATAAGCTGCAGGATACGAGTAATATATGCTACAAGCCCACATTAAAATGTATGGCGAATATCGAGGTTGTTTAATATTTTCAATTAAATTTAGTTGCTCTTGAAGGAAATTTAGCCTTGAAAGTTCCAGACTTGTTTCATCGAAATTAATTATACATTCTTTTAATAGCTTAACAATGTGGCTTACCTTGTCATTAGACATATTTTCCGCAGTTGGTGAATTTAGATGACTAATCAAGCAGTCAAACTTTGACCACAAATCACACTTGTTTTCTTTACCAAGCAACCATACAATATTAGAGGTTTTTGTTGGTATCTGTTTATGCCAGACCCCAACTGACAAATCCGGATATATTTTTATTGCTAAACTTAAATGGGGATCCTCCGAAAAATCACATTTATATAAACATACAAAATCATCGGAGATAAATTTCAGCCAGCAATCAGGCAATCTGCCAGGGAAAAGTTCCTTAAAAGAGTTGTGGCGATAACTAATCCACTGTAGACATAACCAATAATGTTACTAAATATTTTCTTAACTGTATAACAGGAAATGTAACCGACAAGCTACAGACCAGTATGTAACCAATTACATTCGAAGTCTAACTCCCAATGTCTTAAAAATAAATCGTTAAGTTTTTCTACAATAGCAATCTTCCTTCATCCATCCTTAATCCACTACAATATATTAATTTAACTCAATAATCTAACAATGGTGACACGGATAATAACGAGCATTATAAAATTTCAAATCAAATAGCCTTATTTTTCAAAATAATTGAACTTTGATTGCACGCGCTACCAGCATAACATCCTAACAATGGCAGACGCCGAAATTTCTGCAGTAAAAATACCTCCTTACAACTTCGCCGACCCAGCTTTATGGTTCTACATGTGCGAATCAACTTTCGAATTGGGCACACCCAAAGCTGTGACGGAAAGCCGAACTAAATTCAACTACATCGTGGCGCACTTACCACCGGAAGCAGCGTCGGTGGTTCGAGATATTATTATGAAGCCGGATAGCGATGATCCCTACAAAAGAATTAAGGAAGAACTGGTGAAAAGAATGAGCGAATCCTCGCAACAGGCAATGCGAAAGCTGATTTCCGGAGAGCAACTAGGAGACCGGAAGCCGTCGGAGCACATGAGGATTTTGAAACGACGTGCCGAATCACACGATTATGACATCCCTGACAAGCTCCTACTGGAAATATTCACTCAACAGCTCCCGTCATCAACTCAAGCCATCCTAGCATCGATTAAAGATCTCACTATCGAACAAGCTGCCGAAATTGCAGATCGCGTGTTGGAAGTGAATCCGGTTCCTCAGGTCTGCGCAGTTGCCAAGCAATCGGCCGAAGATCGAATCATCCAGGAGATCAACAAACTTCACGCTCGGATGGATACGCTTGAACGCGGACGCAGTTTCAACCGCTGCAACAACCAACGGAAGCGAAGCAAATCTCGCCCAAAAGAAGACAACTCACAATGCTGGTACCATCGCAAATTTCAAGAAAAAGCTGATAGATGCACAGCACCCTGCTCCTACAAAGAAAAAAACGAAGATCGCGAAGCGTAGCGGCGACTTACGTTTTGCCAACAACTTCTCGTCGCCTATTTGTGAAGGACAAGAACACTGGCGTAACCTATCTAGTGGATACTGGATCCGATGTTTCAATAGTACCAGCATCATCCTTCAACAAACTAGGTAAAAGTTTAATGACCCTAACAGCTGCAAATGGATCAAAAATCACAGTTTACACACAAAAACTGCTATTGCTTAACCTGCAGCTCCGGCGACCATTCAAGTGGCCTTTTCTCGTTGGGAACGTCTCAACACCAATCATAGGCGCAGACTTTTTGTACCATTTTCACTTACTGCCTGACCTACGAAAAGAAGTTTGGTCGATCTGGAAACCCAACTTTCTTCGAGCTGTACCTTACGTGGAGCAGAACTACACTCAATCAGTTAGTTTCTGGTGACAGTGTCTATCATGAACTGCTTCGTGAATTTCCAGACATCACCAGACCTCCACAGCCTCAACAAGAGGTCAAGCATGATGTGTACCACTTCATTGAAACCAATGGTCCACCAGTATCTGCCAAAGCTCGTCGTTTAGCTCCAGATCGCCTAAAAGCTGCAAAATTAGAATTCCAACATATGCTGGATCTAGGACATATGAGACCATCAAAAAGCCAGTATTCATCACCTCTTCACATGGTGCCAAGGAAGGATTCTACTGACTGGAGACCTGTAGGAGACTACAGAGCCTTGAATAACCAGACAGTGAAGGATAAGTACGGCGTCCCAAATATTTTGGACTTCACAGCTGAATTACATGGCAAGACAGTATTTTCGCACATCGATTTAGTGAAAGCGTACCACCAAATCCCAATAAATCCATCTGATGTACACAAAACAGCAATTGCAACTCCTTTCGGTCTTTTTGAGAGCACCAGGATGCAGTTCGGGCTATGCAACGCAGCCAGCACCTTTAAACGGTTCATTGACAATGTCATACGTGATTTGCCTTCCACTTATGCCTTCATTGACGATATCCTGGTGGCATCGACAACTGAAGAAGAGCATTTAGTACACCTGCGTATGCTGTTTCAACGCCTTCAAGAATATGGTCTTAGTGTGAATGCTGCAAAATGTGTCTTCGGTGCCACCGAATTGGACTTCCTTGGCTACAAATTATCTGCTGAAGGAATCAAGCCTTTGCCTGACCGTGTACAAGCTATCAACGACTATCCAAAGCCCTTCAGTATCACTCAACTGAGACGTTATCTTGGACTTTACAATTTCTACCGTCGTTTTGTACCAAGAGCTGCAGAGATTCTATATCCACTTGTGCAATTTCTACAAGGAATAAAGAACAAAAAGAAAAGCAGCCGTTCAAAGACGGAGGAAACCCCAATTCAATGGACTGAAGCAGCTGAAATTGCCTTCTCAAATTCCAAAAAAGCCCTTGCTGACGCAACACTCCTTTGTCATCCTGTTCCAGGTGCTGACATAAGTGTCTGGGTTGATGCATCCAGTTTCGCCATAGGAGCCACATTGATGCAGAAGGTTCATACTCAGTGGGAACCAATTGCTTTCATGTCTCAACAACTAAATCCTAGTCAACAAAAATGGTCCACATATGACCGTGAATTATTGGCCATGTATACTGCATAAAGAAGTTCCATTTTATGCTAGAAGCTCGCCAATTCACTATCTACACAGATCAAAAGCCTCTTATCTATGCATTCAAACAGAACCCTGACAAGTGTAGTCCACGCCAATATCGTCATTTGGATTACATCTCCCAATTCAGCACTGATGTTCGCCACATAAGCGGAACAGAAAATACAGTTGCTGATGCTCTTTCTCGAGTACACATTGACTCTGTTACCAATGCTGATTTCATTGATTTCGAAGCTTTTGCAGCTGCTCAACAGACAGATGATGAATTGACGAAAATAATCAACAGTGAAGAAACCTCACTAAAACTAAGGAAGCAAGCCTGTCCTTTTGTGCCAGTTGATGTTGTGTGTGATGTATCTACAGGTTCGCCAAGACCATTTGTTCCTCTACAACTCAGGAAAGCTATATTTGACCACTTCCATAACCTCTCTCACCCTGGTATATCATCAACATATCGTCTGATATCTTCGAGGTATGTTTGGCCAAGCATGAGGAATGAAATCAAAGATTGGGTCAAAGGCTGCAGTGCTTGTCAACGTTCCAAGATTACCAAACACACGAAAACCCCTTTAGGAACCTTTGCAACACCTGATGCCAGATTTTCTCACATACATATCGACCTTATTGGACCCTTACCACCATCTGATGGGAAGATCTACTGTCTAACCATCATTGACCGTTTTACTCGATGGCCAGAAGTAATACCAATTGAAGATATTACTGCAGAAACTGTTTGCCGCGCTTTGTTCAATGGTTGGATAACTCGTTTTGGCTGCCCCTCCAACATCACTCATGATCAAGGAAGTCAATTTGGATCCTCTCTATTTAAAGAGTTATCAAAACACTTAGGCACCAATTGCATCAGAACAACCGCATACCATCCACAAGCTAATGGTTGTGTGGAACAATTTCACAGAAGTCTTAAACAATCACTTAAAGCACACGAAAACACCAGATGGACTGATTCCTTACCTACAGTTCTCCTGGGACTCAGAGCTGCAGTTAAACCTGAAATTAACTCTTCCAGTGCTGACCTAGTTTATGGTGTCTCATTAAGACTACCCGCAGATATGTGCACAAACTCGACCTCAACCAATTCTCCATCACAATCTACATTTGTTAGTGTACTACGCGAGAGAATGAAGGAAATCCAACCTTTACCTGGTGCGTCACATGGGAAGATCAACGCATTTGTTCACCCCCAACTAAATTCTTGCTCGCATGTTTTTCTGAGAGTTGATAAAATTGCTCCATCTCTTTCGCAACCATACACTGGTCCTCATCAAGTGATAAGTAGAGGTCAGAATAACAAAACCATTACAATTGACATAAACGGTAGAAGAAGTTGTGTGTCTCTTGATAGAGTAAAACCAGCTTTTATGTTTATGTCAACACCAGTAACTACTACCACTGATCCATCCCATGGTACTCTAAACATTCCAGAATCTTCTAATGAAGAAGCACAAGTAACTCCAGAAATACCAATACAAACTGTACCTGATAACCAAACTACACAGACCACAAGGTCGGGTCGCAGAGTAAAATTTAGCAAAAGACTCATTACAGAAATGAACTGCCTAACTTTAGAATTTAAATGTGCTAATTAAAATTTTTGTTTCAGTTTCTTGAAGGTTGATCATGATTATGAGAAAATTTTGTGTGATAATTATATCTTATATTGATTATTCTTTATATTTGATTATTTACTTTTTGGTAATTATACCTAATATTTGATTTACTGTGTGATACTTCTAACTGATTACAGGTTGTTTATGTATCGAATCTTATATTGCAGTACACATTACTTCTTAACAACATTTAAGATTCAGAAGTTTTAATTTGTAATTCAAATGTGTTTTTTTTCCTCATTGTATTGAATTTAAGTTCCTTTCATGATTGCCAAATCTTATGCTAGTTAATTGCTAATCTTAATCTAAGTAAATTTCTAATTAACTAATTGGCATAATTACTAAGTATTATTTTTTTGTGAGTGTTGTGATTTTGTTTGGAAAAATATTTTTGATTTTTTTTATATATCCCCTCAATCAAATTGTAGTATTTAATCGTTCGCTCCCTCACTGGGAGGATACTACTGTGGCGATAACTAATCCACTGTAGCCATAACCAATAATGTTACTAAATATTTTCTTAACTGTATAACAGGAAATGTAACCGACAAGCTACAGACCAGTATGTAACCAATTACATTCGAAGTCTAACTCCCAATGTCTTAAAAATAAATCGTTAAGTTTTTCTACAATGGCAATCTTCCTTCATCCATCCTTAATCCACTACAATATATTAATTTAACTCAATAATCTAACAGAGTCAAAAGATTTTATCCTATCATCATCCAAATATGATCTAAACTCGTCCTCAAAACGTAGGGACTGTTCAGCGAGACGTTCTGCTGGAGTCTTACGTTTACTAGGAGCAGGAGTGGTCATGTAGGAGGGCTGGTTTTCAAATATTGTTGGGATCGCGTCAGTTGTTAGTTTTGGTTTACTTTTTGGCACACAAAGCCACGTACCATCATCTCTTCGTACTTTATCCTCTCTTTGTATGAACCGCTCATCAAAGTGCTTGATGCAGACAACAGATTCTGTAGATGGCACAAAATCATCCCGATGAATGGCGCGTATCCATTTCCTTTTAGCTTCTTCATCTTTAGGAAAGTAGAACACATTGGTGTAAGCACTATTTTTATAGTTGGACTTACACCCAGGAACCGCACACTTTCGTGGCATGCCTATAAAATAGAATATAAACATGCTTAAAATAGGTTTACAATACATAAATATTTAAAAGGAACAGAGTAAATAAATGATAGATCAAAATTTGTGCACTAGTAAAAATAAAATTGATAACTAGAAATTTAGTTTTAATTTAAGATTTAGATTTATTTTTTTAAGAATGCACGATTTATTTTTTTAAAATTTAGTTGAAGATTTCAAGTTCACCCCCCCAAACGTGTGCGTACTGGATTTCCACTCGGGTAGCTATAGTGCGATGCAACGTTAATTCAAACGAAACTGGATTGCACTCGTCTAGCTCTAGTGCGCCGAAAATTCAAACAAAACTAAACTGGATTGCCATACTAGCCCATTGTGTAATGTAAAGTTTAGTTTGTGTTGTCAAAAGCAAACCAAAACCCTAAGTCGGGTTTGTTTTGTCAAAAGTAACTAGGGTTACGTGGGGCTTGAAGGAATCTGGCAATGGGGAAACACGCTAGTTTAGCCAAGTTTCTGGAAACGCGCCAAGCAGTACCGTAGGATTAAAATTTACCTAATAATAGAATATAATTTACCTGAACATGTAAAAAGAGCTTTATCCTTTCAAACCAATTATTTTAACATCTAGGTACTTCATACTTCTACTGGAACCGCACACTTTCGTGGCATGCCTATAAAATATAATATAAAACATGCTTAAAATAAGTTTACAACACAGATAAATAACTAAAAGGAACAGAGTAAATAAATATTAGGCCGAAATCTGTGCACTAAAAGTAAAAATATAATGATATGTGGAATTTTAGTTTTAAGATTTCAAGTTCGCAGTTTCCCATAAATCCAAATACGTAAATCTTTAATAATATTTTTTGGATAAAAAAATCTGTTCCGAGAACATTTCGTTTACTTATGGCAAGCTTTAAAATACAATAAAATTTACTTAAAATAAGTTTACAACGAAGTTTTTGTAAGAAGTAAATATATATTAGAGATGTTGCGCACCATAAGTTAATCTTTAGTTTAAAATATTTAAAAACAATTATCGTTCGAAACTTGGTCGCTCTAACATTCCATAAAATCCTTTTCCAGAACATTTATTCCTTACATTAAAAAAAGAATATCTATAGATGAAGAATATCTAAAGAGAATAAATATGCTATTAATATTAATAATGTTTTATTTTCAGTATAATCATCAAAATCAACTCATA
The DNA here is from genome assembly GCA_019343175.1 of Oedothorax gibbosus. Lineage (NCBI taxonomy): Eukaryota > Metazoa > Arthropoda > Arachnida > Araneae > Linyphiidae > Oedothorax > Oedothorax gibbosus. The sequence continues at coordinate 16,350 of JAFNEN010001083.1, read as the reverse complement.
TAAATACAAAGTTATCATCAAACTAAAAACGACATTTTAGTCGAATTTATCTAGAAATTGCTATCAAAACCAAGATAATTATTGAATTAATAGAATATAAATAACAAAAATAACTTACCTTAACAGTGTAAAAGATTTTGGGTTTTAAATCTTGTTAATTATTTTTAAAAAATTTAGATGATTAACTCGTCGGTTTTAAAACCACCACGAGGACGTTCAACTACATGTTGTTTACTTCTAACTTCACAGGTGCAGTTAAAAACGAAGGCCCCCGTATCATGACGTCACAGGCGAAGAAAATCGTTTGGCTGGGGGGCCCTGTTAAACTTGGAGACGGCCTTGGTGATATTCGCAAAACACAGCGGCCGCCTATCTCTGGCTTTCCCAGTGAGGTCGACTGACGTCACGCGGGGAGGGAAATCCAGAGGCAGCGTTTTCAAGGGGCGGGGCTAAGCGCAAACTTTGAAAATTAATTAAAAATAAACTAATGGTCGGATTGAGGTAAAATTTATGTCTATGTTCTTAGAATCGCATGAAGTTTCATTTACAAATGGTATTTCGCTATTTCCCGACACATGCAAGTTCCCCATTTGTTGGCCTTTCTTTGTAATAAGCATAAATCATTTTGTTTGCTTAAAATACATAAAAACTGCAAAAGCATTATTTATTTTTTCCAAAGCATCAAAATTTTGTGATATCCTATTGCAAAAGCTTTAGCTTTAGCCACTGGATGATACAAAAAAAAAGTGCAAAAATGATTGTAAACCGATGTAGATAGGTCCAATTAATTTCTGTACAACAAATCAGGTGTTTTAAATTATCAAGTAGTTCAATGTTCATTTAACATTCCATAAATAAAATTGATTTTTCCCTGTATTTTGCAAAAAATTTTTTTAAATTAAAAAATAAAACACCAATGGGCTTGTTTCACGTGGGATCGGGCAACAGCTTGCAGTCTTGTTTTTCATTTTTCTCGAATTACTTTTGCTTTGGTATTCCTAATTGAGTTTTTTTTAAGAATATTTTTAGTTTGTTATTTTTTTTAAATTCCAACTTCTTTCAATGCAAGTTTTCCTTGATAAATGATTAAACAACCAACAGCACAGAAAGGAGTTGTAATTTTAAAAAATAAAAACTAAAATAACTTATTCTAGAAAACTCAATTTCAAAATATCAACAAAAGTGATTCGAGAAAAATGAAAACAAGACCGCAGAACTGTTGCCAGATCCACGTGAAACAAGCCCATTATCTTTTAAAATAATTCAAACTTTAGTTATGTATAAAAAAACTAATTAATGGCCATAATTACCCTAACAGCGGGGTTTTCACAGTTACGTCACTGCAACGTAATTTTTTGTCACTCTAGGTCCAGTGGCAATGTGACAAATTTTGGGGACATCACAGTGGTATCGCGTAAGTCACCGTCGCAATGAGACTGGTATGCGATAAACAAATGGGTGTCACTTTGCGATCTTGCAGTGACATCATATTGTGACTTGTATGTGATATCGCAGTGATGTCATCTAAATCCAGTCACAATGGGGGTATCCCACAGATGGACGCTATTTGCTCTTGTAGTGACATTACATTGTGACAGTATGTGATGACACAGCGATGTCGCTTTAATCCCCGTCACATGTGACTTGTATGTGATATTCCAATTCGATATCCACTAGATATTAGGAATATATTAGTTGTGATGATATAGTGTTAGATATAGTGTACTATAGTGCACTAGATATAGTGTTGTGATGTCAGAAACACTCACCGAACTCGAAAAGATTTTTGTGTACATTTTTTTATAGTAAATTGGAAAAACTTTCGACTGTATATAGGACCAATTTTCCAAACCAACTGCTGATGACTGAAAAATTGCTGATTCTAAAAAATTTAGAAATAACGAATCCCGGAAAAAAAAAGCACAGGAAAAAAAAGCACAGGAAAAAAAAGCACAGGAAAAAAAAGCACGGGAAAAAAGCACGCGGAAAAAAAGCATAATTAGAATAAACTCATAATTATCGAGATGCATTGTTTATTAACGTCGTTAATGACGGTTTAGAAATTAGGATTAGCATTGTGGCATTGGGGGTGAAGTAATGGGCCCCAAGGGGTGAAGTAATAATCGAGATGTAATAATGTATTAATATTTTCTGTTAGAAAGTTATGATATCTGCGACCCAACTTTCATACTTTTGTCCGTCTGTCTTTACGTCCGGACGGACATCTGTGTACCAAAAGTCTGTCAGCGAATTTCCCATCAGAGTCTCAATTTTCATACTTTTGGTCCACCTGTCTGTACTGAATTACTTTCGGCAAATTCCTGGATTAGCGTTGAAATTTAATTTCAAGTCATTTAAATCGTTGTTTGAAAAAAGTTTATGTTGGCATTTAAAAGTTTAGATTATAAGCTGCATAGCTGTGTGCGACTTTGTTTTTTAATGTGTGCAAATTTGTGTAGAACTTGTGCATGACATTTATTGATTGATCGCTGAGACCAAAATGGGGTCACCTCGCCCCTTTGTCGGTAACACTTGTCGCGTCGGTGCGAATCTCCGCTGCACGGGTGTTAGTTTAACCCGTTCTTTTTAGAAAAACTGTTATTTTAAATTCAATTTTCAGAATTTCTTGTTACGTTAAAACCCCGCGTAGCTCTAGTGCGACGATAATTCAAACTAAAAATAAACTGTTACGTTAAAAATGTCCGGTCCGTTTTCTTAATGTTTTGTTTTTATTTGATCTTTGAAACTTTGAGGAAGAAAAAAGAAAATAGCCAAATTCTGAATTTTTTGTTCGGGTTAAGCGGAATTTCTCCTAAAGTGATTTCACGTTAAGAGTTTATTTAGCATTAGCTCAAAGCTTTATAGTCCAGGGAGTTCAAGTTCAGTTCATCTTCAGCGAAATTTCGTATTAAGCGAGTTCGCGTTAACGGGGTTCGAATGTTATTGGTTTTCATGGAGCTGAGACAAACTAAGTACAACTTGAAGAAATTAGGGCAAATGCTCTTCTAGTAAAGATTTAAAATTTTCTTCAATACTTCATTTCGTCATCTTAAAAGGGAGCTTAAAAACATGCGGATACTGTTTAAGCGAAGAAACGAATAAAAAACGAGCTGTTCGACTCCTCCTACCAGTGCAGTTGATCATTGTTATACTAATGGGGAGTGCAGTTGACTTGTGCCCCATTGCTTGAAGTCAGCTTTTTTAAAAATCTAAATTAATTAACTAGTTTAAATAAAAGTTACAAATAAAACAATTTATCAACGAAAGAAATTATGATTTTTAGATTAAAACTATAAGTAAATTACTGCTCAAGTTTATTATTTAATAAAAAATAGCCCAAATACATGCAAAAAAATCGTGATTTGAGAATTTTATTTCTTTTATAAAACTTAGTGACCTATAAAAAAAAACATAGCATGAAAAATTTTATATCTAAAATTTTGTCTTGTTTCATGTGCATAGAATATATTTTGTATGTGTAATAAACTTTAAAACTTTATATAGATTACTATGTTTTTGAATGTATGATGCTGTTTTAACACAATTTCAAAAGTGTGTTTTAATATTAAAATTAAATACCCTTAAATATTATTGAAGTTCGGTTTTTAGTACGTTTATTGTTGCTACATTGATTATTTAAAATGATTATGCCCACTGTCTTAGTTGCTGCCAAAGTTGGTACTCATTTTAATGTGTAGAAGACAGCTTATACAATTTTTGTTGATTCATTAATCGATTTCTTACGCCTTTTCTTGAAAATGACACCTTTATTCATCATATCCTTTGACCGATATCAGCCGAGTAAAGAGGGGTGGAGCGTTTTTTTCTCCAGCTGTACTACATTATATTAGATTAAAAGGAAAATTCAAATTAGAAACAAAATAAAAGAAATTTATTTACATTAAAACAATAACCTTATCAATTTACAATTACGTACAACATATACACACATACAATTAAAATTAGAACAAAATCCCAGAGTTTTTATTTACTTTAAAAACAATAACTTTATCAATTTAAAAAATACGTACAACACATACAATTAAAATTAGAACAAAATACCAAAGATTTATTTACATTTAAACAATAACCGAATAATTTACAAATACATAACATAAACAACACGTACAATTAAAATGAGAACAAAATACAATAGATTTATTTACATTTAAGCACTAAACAAATTAAATTAACTAAAAGCTAATGTTTTGACTAACTGCTTTTAAGAAGTCGCTTACACTTATATGTCCATCCCGGTATTGAATGCATAAGGATTGGAGCCGTCCTTGAAGAGCGAACTTTCTCTTGCGTTTTACTTGGGAGACGCCAAGAGAAAGTTGCCCGAGTTTTGTCTCGTCAACAGACAGCTCCATCCTCATTTTCAAAATCAACACCCAAATGTCAGGGTGGTCGTGACCAACAATGCTGGCGAAGCGATTATTCCATCCCTCCACCTGATTGTTGGTACGGTCCTCACCTTTGAGTGTTGATTTGTGGACATTCCACAACTTCGAAGGGAACATCGGTTTATCTCTCCTTAAATGTAAGGAAAGGCCATTTCTTCTCGACGGCCGGAATGGCCCATTGACAAAAAGTCGAATCAAAATGTCTAGCAAACGTTCACCTTCTTGAGGGGAGGTCGCCTGTAAGTATCGCATTTTCCCCCCTTCACATCACATCGTGGCAAATATGCTAACGCATCTATCATGCCACAGAAGTGACGAAAATCGTCATCCCTTTTTTTTGTAAAGTCGAACTAGTTTTTAACTTTTTTAATCTTACGGTAGGTACTTTGGGTCAAGTGATAAAAGCACCCTTTCACTCTTACGGATGACCCGAAAACTTCTTTAATGGCATCTAAAACGGAATAACTAGGGTTCTACTTCACTAAAACAAAACACTGCAACACCTCTATTTGATGTTCTTTAATCGATGGTTCAAATCAAACTGAAATACAAAACATAGTGGGAAAAGAAATCATTAATCCCCAAGAGCGTGGGAAAAAAAATGCACATTACCCATACAAATGGAAGGAGAAAAAAAAGGATTATGTAATATCAATACCAGCGCTTGGGGGAAAAAACACTACACAATTTCGCCACACTCCCCACTGAACTCTGCTTACAGAGTTCAACTGTTCTTAATTAGAAAAAAAACAAATTTAATAACTTGACAAAAATTAACATAAATTGACAATCAGTAATGTATAATGTCTATTGTCCTAAATGAGTGAGTATACTGAGTGACCCATATTTTTAGTTAATTTCTAGAGGATACAGTAACTGGACTGAACGTTTATATGATCCTTTATGTGTACGGACAAGGCAAGATCTTATGAATCCATCTCTACCTTTAAAAGTCTCTTCGATAATACCAATGTCCCAAAGAAACTTGGACTTAGTGTTTCCTTCTAAGAGTACAATATCTTTAACTTTGAGTCTGCCTTTGGGACGGGAGTCGTCGAATTGTGCGCAGTTCTCATTTGCAGCAGGTAGTTTGTCTTTTCATTTCTTCCAAATTCTGTTTAAAAGCACAGTTTGGTACTTCTTTCTTCTTTTTAAGTTCTCTCTGGATGACTCGTTTGTTAATAAGTTCTACGAAGTGCGTCGGGTAATCAAGAGTGTTCCTGTCGGGGTACAGAAAGTGGCTGGGGACAGGGCTTCTGGTTCTCCAACCTCACTGTATACGTAAGTCAAGGGACGGTGATTCACGACAATTTCAATTTCTGTAAGAACTGTTGTCATCTCTTCAAAACTTAGCAGTGCTCTGCCAGTGATTTTTTTTGAGAGGGTCTTTGATTGTTCTCATTAGCCGTTCATAAAACCCTCCCCACCATGGGGATAGTTCCATAATGAACTTCCAGTGATCCCTTCTGTAGAGATGAAATTCTGTATCATTGAGTCCCTGACGATTTTGTTGAGTGAGGACAACTCCTTTTTGGCACTCTTAAATGTCTTAGCATTGTCCTGAGTAGATGACTTTACAGTTGCCTCTGCGGGCCAAAACGACGAAGTGCAAGAAGAAACTTTTCTGTGGACATGCTAGACACGAGCTCTAAGTGTACACCTCTTGTTACTGCACAGGTAAAAAGGCAAATTTAAGCTTTTTTCTTTTCTCTTCACCCGCCCTCACGGAGACTGGCCCTGTGAAAATCCACTCCTACGACGCAAAAGGGTGGCGTCATGGCCAATCTGTCTCCTGGGATGGGGGGCAGTCATCTGCGCCGCTGGTTTCACAGTTGATCGTCGGCAGATGATGCAACGATGAAGGACTTGTTTAATACACTGTCTCCCCTTTGGTATCCAAAACCTCCTTCTCATTCTGGTCAGAGTGTAGTCAACTCCAGCATGAAAGGCTCGTTTCATGTTCTCTGCGAATTATGAGACTGGTTAAACACTGCATTGTTCGAGAGAAGTGCTGGCTTCTTCTCATCATACGTCAAGTGATCCCTTTCATCTAAACGGCTTGACACTCTTATAAATCCCCATCTTCATCAAGGAATGGAGACAGGGTCAAGATTGATAGTCCCGGCCCACCGGTCTTCTCTGTTGGAGACTCCTTATCTCTAACGGGTAGAACTCAGCTTGAGCTTCCCGTATGCAGATCTTCTCTGCCTCTTCAAGTTTTTTGAGCTTTTTTAGATTTTCACCTTGACATGCTACTCCTCTGGCTCTTGAAACGAATCTTCTCATCCATGCTACGATTCGCAGGACTTTTAGGTACGAGCTGTATCTGGAAAAGTCAAGTAGCTGTTTCCTTCAGTTGTACAGGCATTCGTGAACTATCACCTTCTTCATCTCAAGTGAGTTGCTGTCAACCTTTTGAAGCTCTTGTGACGGCCAGTCCCGGCTTCCGATTGTGACAACCCAGTCTGGACCGTAAAACCATAGTCGGGACTCTCGCAGTACGGACATGGGTACTCCACGAGATATCAGTCCGCCGGGTTATCTTTACCAGGCGCATGCAACCAGGTGGCTCCTGAAGTCAAAATCTTGTATATCTTTGACTCTATTCGATACGAACTGCTTTAACTTGAGAGGAGAAGTTTTCACCCAGCAGAGCACAATTAACGAATCCGTCCAAAAGCATATTTTGTGTCCACACGTAATGTTGCACTAAAAGACTTCAACACTGTCTTAGTTAGCCTTGCTGACAGCACTGGCACCCATAAGTTCTAAACGGGAAAAATTTTTTCCGATAAGGTTTTTTTTCCCGGGGGAACTTTCCCTTTGCGGGGGGCAAAAGAGGAACCCAATTGTTCCTCGGGGAAAAGATTTTTTATGGAAATTTCCAAAAGCTCTTAAACTGGCGTCAGAAAAATGGAGTTCAATGCATCATTCCCCCCATTCCCTATTTTAAAAAAGTGTGGCGCGGAATTTCTAACAAAAATTTAAAAAATTTTGATATCACACAGCTGTGTCCATGTTTTCCCAAAATCGAAGTAGAAAATTTTATCCCAATCCCAAAATTAGTTTTCCCAAGTTTGGATCAAAATTTTTTTTTCGAATAAAAGGTTTTCCCCCCCAAAAAACCCCAAGGGGTCAAAAAACATACTCAATACTCTCAAAATATTAAATTTTCCCTTAAAATGGGGGAAATCGTAAAAATTAAAAATTTTTTATTCAAAATAAACCCCTTTTTTTTCAGGTTCCAAAACCAATCCCAAAAATTTAAGAGGGAAGTCACTTTTTTGGGTAGAATTTTTTTCTCACGTTTTTTTTTTTTTTACATTATATCTGATTCTCCCCCACATTTCACGAAGCGTTTAATTCCCCTGGGCCTTTCCCTAAAACCATAAAACCGCGTCCTTAAAAAACTGTACACATTCGAGACGTTTGGAAAGCGTTTAACTGTTTTTTTGCCCCTTAAAATTAAAAAATCGACGTACAAATTTTTATTTAAAATTTTTTAAAAAAAAGATTAAACCCTTGCATCTTCTAATTGTTCCCCCTTTTTTGTACCGCAACAAAAAAGGAAACAATTAAAACCAAATAACACGGGGACAAAATTTTAAAAATAATTGGTTTTTTTCCCCTAAATCGTTAACCCAAAAAAATCTAGATAAAATCCCATCTTTTCGATGGGGTTGAAAATTAAGGAAAGTTTGGGCGATGTCCGGTAAATCGAGGGGATTCTCTAAAAAAAAATTTAACAAAAATTTTAAAATTTCCCCGGGTACAAATTGGGTCCCCAAAAATGGGAAAATTATTCAAGTTTATTTTATTTTTTTTCATGGCTGAAGCATCAAACAAAAACCCAAAAAACCCGACTTTTTTTTTTTGCTTCTAAAAAACCCCTGGGTGGGGGTAAATAAATTCCCCCCCCTTTTTAATACTTTTTTTTTAAACCCCCTTTTATTACCTTGTTTAAATTAACCCGAATTACATCTTTAACTCATTATAAGATCCAAACGTTTTAAAAACGAAAACCCGAATCTACGAAATTTTTCGGGGCGCCATTTTCCCAAAATTTTTTTTTTAAACATTTCCTTGGCATTTTTCCTTTCACAAAAAATTTACTTTACCTACAAACCAAAAATTTAAATTTAAACCCTAAAATTTTTTTAATGTTTTTTTTCACAAGAAAAAATCACCTTTATCATTTCCCCCAAAATCTGCAGATCATAAAAATTAGAAAAAACATTCAAAACATGCATTCCAACGACAATTGAAAATTTTTTGGGTTACACACTTTAAAATCCCCCCCCCCGAATCCCAAAGGGGGTTTTATTCCCCTTAAAAATGTGGGGATTTTTTTAAAATCTCCCCGCTCACAAAACCCCCCCAGAAAAAAGGGGAAACCCCAAGAAAATTTCGAAAACACACGTTTTTCCCCCTCACTACCCCAAAAGTCTGAAACCATTCCTTTTTTTTTCCTTTTATTTATTATTTTCCCCCTCCGACGGCGGGAGAAGGGACCCGAACTTTTTGTTTCGTTATTAGACACTAACTGTTTTTTTTCCAATTTTTTTTTTTATTTTGCGCATAACGCGAACAACCGGTAAATTTTTTTTTTGGGCTTTTTCACCAAAAAGCGAAAACCCCAAAGATTCCCTGTCAAATTTGGGTTTTTAAACAATTTTCCCCTTCCCAATAAAATCACTGATAAATGGTGCGAGCAAAACCCCGGCCCGAAAAATACGAGAAAATTTACTATCGCTGTTTATTTTGGGGTTTTTCTGTGAAAAGTCTTTAAAAAAACCTTTCTCGATCACTATATTACTGTGACAATTGGGCCTGGGTGAACGAAATTTAGTTTCGTTTTTTTTTTTTTTCTGGACAGATACTGAAAAAATTTTTAAATTTGGCTCGTGTGGGATCTTAATCCAATTTACAAAAATTATTTTTTTTCTGGGAATTTTTTCCAACCATGGAAAATTTTTGAAAATTTAAGGCACTAAAAAATTCCTTTTTTTTTTAATTAGCCAATTTAAACATTAAAACCCCCTTAACCTTACATTTAAATTTTCATGTGGTTTATTTCAGAACAACGTTCGAAAGGAAACAGTATTAAAAACAGCATTGACGAAGGGGTTTACCTACATAATTTTGGGGGTCGAAAACCGCCTCTACCTCTTTGATAATTTTTTTTTTGATAATTAGTACACTGACTCGTAAGCGTGGGGTTTCCTTTTTCCCCCTTCTACCCTCTTTCCCCAATACTCAATAGCTCATTAATGTTAAACTTTTTTCCCCCGAACTTCTTTTTTGATTGTTTCCAACCCCTTTTTTCAGGGTTTTCTCTAAAATTTTTAGGGGACAATAAATACCCTAATCCTGCAGTAAAAATTTAAAGAGCCCAAACTACAAATGTACTTCGCACTTTTTATAAAATTACTAAACCCTTAACATCACTTGGGATCTTTTAAAAACCGAATGGGGTAACAATTTTTTTTTATGTGCACCAATTATTAGAAACTGTTTTGACCAAATCGATCTTTAAGCAACTTAATGCTGAGTTAATTTTCCGGTGTCAAAGCAAAAACCCCAAAGGCACTCAGGGTACCCACCAAGATAACCTTAAATCTTTTAAATTTTCTATTTTCTTAAAAACCATTATGAATGGCATTATCGTATTGATTAAAAAACCCAACCAATTTTGGATCCCAAAAAACTTAGAAATTCCAACGGGGGGGGATTTAACAATTGCTGTTAAATACTCTGTCTTTTAAAACCCAAAATTATTTGGTGTAAAAACCCGTGGCATCTGAGTGCCATATTATAATGTAAATTTTTTGACGTTGTTTCAGTAACGGGAGGGGAAAAACCCCCGTTTGGGAATTTTATTTGCTACTATCTTTCATCTTACCACGAATATTTAAACAATTTTCCGAAATTTCTTCACTCCCAAAGTCATTTTTTCGATTTCTTCATTTCCAAAGCCCAAAAAATTTTGGGGCGTAAATATCCTTTAAAAAAACTATTTTTATTTTTAAAATGATCCGAAAAAATTTTTTTAAATCCCAAAAAATTTGGTTTAAATTAAAATGTCGCCCCCCCCCAATTTGGGGCCCAAAATTTTTTCAAAACTTGAAATTAAATTTACTCGGGGCCGTCCTAATAGGGGGGCCGGTTTTCTTTTAAATAAAAGCAAAATCCTTTTTTCACCGTCTTTTTACATCACCATTTTCTTTTTTTATAACATTTCACTAATAACAAAAATTTTTAAAAAAAAATTGAAAAAAAAAGTAACAAAAAACCAAATTTTAAACTCTTACAATATTCAAATTTTCGCGTGCCTCAGTAAATCACTATTTCCCTAATAAAAACACCCTATTGCCTTGCCTAAAACGAACCTTTTCAGTACGTTTCCCACTAATCTTTTGGCCCCGATGAAAACCAAAAAAGGAAAAACCCCGGGGGTTTTTACTTCACTAAAAAAAAAAACCGAACCCTCTATTTAAAATTTTTTTTTAACGATTTTTTAAAAAAAACCCCGAAAAACAAAAAATAGTGGGAAAAAAAAATCATTAATCCCCTAGAGCGTGGGAATAGAAACAAAATTACCCTTTTAAAAATGGAAGGGAAAAAAAAAAATTTTTTTAAAACCCCAAACCCGCCCCTTGGGGGAAAAAAAACTAAAATTTTTGCCAAAAACATCCATCCAAAAATTTTTTTCGAATCCACATAAAACCCCTCAGTTTGGGGGCCCCTTTTGGGGCCCGCCCACTCTTCACAATAGTTTTTTAGCAGATTCGAATATGAAAAAGTTAGTTTTGTTTTCAAAAAAAAAAAAACAAAAAAAAAAGATTGCCCCCCCCCCCTTTTTAATTTTTTTAAAGTGCAAAAATTTTTAAAAATTAAAAAAAGTTTGGGAAATATATTTTTTTTATAATATCAGTATATTTAAAAAAAAAACAATTTTAAATTTTTAAAATTAAAGGTTTTTTAGAAAGAAAAAAAAAAATTGTACGCCATCGTGTCCCCCGGGGAAAAACATGGTTAAAAAATTATTTTTTTTTAAAAATTATATATATATATATATATATATATATATATAATATATTTTAAATTATATAATAATTTTTAAAATAAAATTTTAATATTTTATATATATATATTTTAAAAATTTATTTTATATTTTTAATAATAATATAATATATATTTAAATAAAATATTATATTTTTTATATTTATAAAATTATATATAATATATTTAATATATATATAATATATATAAATATAATAATATATATATATAATATTATATATATTAATGAAAGAAATTTAAATATTAATTTTTTCTGATAAAGAATTTAAATTTACTTACGTTTTAAGGCTTATGGACGAAACTTCAACAAAAATAAATTCCGGTTTTACAAAACTGTAGCTGTTGCTGGTGGCTGACTGTTATAGCTGTACTTGGGAGTATGAGCTGAACTGGATATTTGTAGATTTCTGGTCGATGACGTGACTATGTAGACATTACAAACATTCAACTATTGGCGGCGCTATGTCTAAAAACCTTGCTTACAACAAAGCCAGGTCATTACATTGTAGAACTCATCATCATAGGCCCTACAGACCAAAAGGCCGGCAAGGTTTCGCAAAACTATTCAAATAACTTCATTCAAATCAGTGCTTACCCCTTTTTTTCAAAATTGAACAAAATAACATCACCAACTTAAATTACAGCAAACATACTGCGGTAAAAAAGCGGTGATAGTAACATTGGAAAAAATAGGAAAGGGTACCCGCGAATCCAAAAATAAACACCTGTTTTCTCTGTGGGCACGTGCCCTGTTTTGTCTTGTCCGGAGTTGAAGTAGACTGCCATTGTAGTGTAAGGCTGCAGGCCACATGTTAGCCGTAGAGTGAGAATATATACAGGCAAAAGACACAAGTGACAAAAGACGACGCTATATAATAGGTAACATCGTTCTTGGTGCAAGCTCCAAGCGTCTCCCTTTATTCTTTTACAACGGAGAAAAATGTGCAGCAATTTTCCAACTGCTATCTTTTTCTAGTAAAGAATTCGTGTGGGAAAATTATCCTCTTAGTTCTCGCAACCATTAACCCCAAAAAATACTATGCGCAGGAATCTGATAATTATGAATGGAAAAAAATAGTTTTAAAAGTTTAGCATTTAATATAAAACGTACAATTTTTTTTTCTCCTAGTCACAAGTAACACATTTAAATAAAAACAAGCTTATTAACAACTTTTTTTTAAATAAAACAACCCATTAACAACTTTTAGTCGCCAAATAACCCATTTTGATTAACTTTATTTCCCGAATTTGATTAATATTATTTTATCGTTTGTTAACTAATTTGGAGTTCGAAGAAATTTTTTTTAGAAAAAAATGATGTTTTAAAAATAGCGAAACTTTGCAGATTTTTTTATGAAAAAAATTAATACTCTTTTTGCATTTTTCTTATTACATACATAAAAAAATAATTAACTCAAAAGAGTATAGTAAAACATCACTTCAAACTGATTATATCCCATAAATTAATTTCCTTTAATTTCCTCTCTATTTAATAATAAGTTTTCGTACGATTGTTTTTATTAAAAGTGGCAATGTTGATTTAATTCCAATAAAAAAAGGACTTCTTATGCACCTTAAATAATATTAAGGTTTTTTTTAATGATGAAAATGTTTGTCCAAAAAATTACTTTGACTTCTAATATTTTTTATATTAAATAAAATAATTAAAAACAAATTTCCCCCAAACCAAATGTATGGACTTCCCATATTTTTAAAAACTACAAAAAATAAAATTTTTTCGATAAAATTAAAAACGTTTTATTTCAAATTCTAGGTTAAAATGTACACAAAAAAAATTTATTATTAAAATTTCAAGGGGTTAAAAATCGTTAATTTTTATTTCTTGTTTGAATCGTTTTGTTTTGGCTGAGCGATTGTGTTTTTCGCTGGGGGAAAAAAAACGACCCCCCTTCGTTTTTGGGCTGCTATTGGTCAAGGAATTTTGGGAAAGGATCATTTTTTGGGAAAATAACGAAGGAAATTTGGGGAACGGCCCCAAAATTTTGTAAAGGGGTCGTCTAATATTAAATCGAGTACCAATTTTTAAAATTTCCCAAATAGCAACACCCAATTTTTTTAAAAAAAAAATGTTTATCATTTTAAAATACCCAGCCCCAAAAGAAAATTTATTAATTTGCTTTATTTGTTAAGATAAACTTTAAAAAGGTTAAAACCCCCTAATGTTAAAAAGTTTCACAAACTTTTATTCAACCTCCACAAATAAATAATTTTAAACCAAATTTTTTTTTTTCATTATTACTTCTTAATTTCCAAAAACGAATCACAAAATTTTTTTTCATCAATTTTTTCTTATTATTTTTTTTTTTTTAAAATTTAAATAAGAAAAAATAAAACAGAATAGAACCCCCCAAATGTTTGTTACATAAATCGTAAAGAGATCAAGTAGAACCAAAACCCAATTTTTAATTTAAAACAAAAATTTTTTTGCCTTTTTTATTGTAAAAACAAAAAAAAACAATTTTTTAGGGCCCTTTTAAAAAAAATTACTTGCAAATTGGATCCTAAGCATTTCGTTGGGGTTTAAAAGCGTTTTTGGTAAATATTTATTCAAATTTTTTCTGTCAAATGTCAAAAATTTTTTCGGTTTTCAAGTGCATACATGTATTTTTTTTTGTAATTAACTTAAAAATTTTTTTTGATTACTATGTTTTTGAATGTTATTTTCCAATAAATTTTCCAAAAAAAAGGTGTTTTTTTTTTTTAAAAAATTAAATCCCTAAAATTTTATTGGAATTCGGTTTTTAGTATATTTCTTTGTTACCATTTTGTTTTTTTTAAAATGATTAGTGCCCACTGCCTTGGTTAAAAATAATTCCAAAAAAAAAAAAAAAAAATTTTTTTCTGCGTTTTTTATTTTTTTTTCCTTTTAAAATGTGTTAAGGGGGGGGGGGAACTCTCTTTTTTGTAAATGTGGTTTATATTAGCAAAAAAGTGAGCCGGGTTCCGGCACAATCCTGAAAGCCAAAAAACCGACAAGCCAAAATCCGAACGCCGAAACCCAAAAGGCTTTTTCCCACTAGACGAAATCCCCAAAAAGGTTTTAAACCGAAAAAAATAATTTTTTCCATTTCCGATTTAAAAATATATATATTGAGAACTTATTTATTTACTTATTTGTTATTATTTAGTTTTTAGTTTTTTTTTATCAGTCATCCGTTATTGTCATCATCGGTTATTTCAGTCGGTTGTTATAGGGGGGGTTAGTTACAGTCCTTTTTTTATCAGCAGCATTTTTCCTTATTAGTCAGTCAGTTTTGTTAGTGTTAGTCAGTCATAAGTTAGTTTTTTAGTAAGTAAGTAAGTTTTGTTAGTAGTAAGAAGTATTAGTTTTTCACCAGTTGTCGTGAGTCAGTCATTTACTGACTAAAATTTACAGTAAGTTAGAATAAGTTAGTCATCTGAATAACAAAAAAAAGTGATAACTAACGACTGACTAACTAATCTAATTTTTAACAAAATTACGACTAACAACGGGGTGACTGACTAACTAAATTACGACTAACTGATGTCTAACAAAAGACTAACTGACGACTAACTAATTACTGACGGACTAACTGACTACTGCTAGCTAACGGACCCCCACCAACTAACTGACTGATTAACTAACTTACTGACTGCTAACTAACTAAATGACTGACTGCTAACTAAGTGACTAATGATTAATAACGACTAAAAAAAAAATAAATTATCTTAATATTTAAAAAAAAAAAAACTTTAAATTTAAAAAAAAATTTCTCTATATTAAAAAATCTCTATATTAAAAAAAATCGGAAAGGACAAAATCTATTTCGGGATTTTTTACCCATTCGGATTTTAAAACATTCGGGATTTCGGTTGTCGGGGTTTTTTTGGGTGTCGGGGGGTTTTCCCCCCCCCCCGTGCGGCCGAATTTTAAACAAACTTTTTTTTTTCATAGAATGAAAAAAAATTTGCATAAATGTAAAAAAAAAATGTAAAATCATGTTTGTCTATCTATTGTAACTAATCGTATTTGAAAATCGTTCGTTAAATAAAAGGTGTGTGACTTAATTTAAATTTAAAAATTTTTTTTGTTTTTTCCCTTTATTTATTTCTGAATTTTAAAATCTAAAATTTAAAAAAAAAGGGAAAAAAAATCATAATATTTTAAAAAAAGGTTTTTTAAATTTTAGCACTTTTTCGAATTATGGGAACCCCCTTTTTTTTGTTGTCGTTTCGAAAAGAACCCTAAAAAAATTTCCTTTTTTTTAAATTTGGGGGAATTTCCCCCAATCGCGTTCAAAATTAATGCTTTAATATCTGGGAATAATCAAAAAAAAAATTATTTTTTTTTACTTGGGTTTTTGAAGGTGCTGAACATTTTTAGTAAAAAATTAGGTGTTTTTTCCTTTTGGAATTTTCAAAGTGGACCCCTTTTTAAAATGTAGACGACCCCTTTCAATTTTTTGGGTTCCAGTTTTCCCAAACCTTTTAACTATTTGAAAAAAAAACCCTTTCACAAAATTCCCCACCCCAAACAGCCGAAAAAAGGGGGATCGTTTTTTTTCCCCACGTACATGTACACTAGGACGTTTTTTTTATATTTAGTCATTGCGTTTTTTATTTTTCCCTGCTCTTTTACGGTTCATTTTATTCTTTAAGCTTTCCCCTTTCTTTTTCGTTAATTTCATTTTTGTTTATTTTCTTTTAATTATTTTAATTTAATCATAATTATTATTTTTTTTAAAAATAATTTTTTAAAAATATTTTTAAGGGGATACGGTACCCAAAACATTATTTTTTTTTAATAATAAAAAAAATTGTAAAATATAGTGTTTTTTTTTTTGTTTACCCTAAATAAACATTTTTTTCCTCGTAAAAA